>CABEEJ010002507.1:60112-109331 GCA_901482245.1 Timema douglasi
TAGTGACGCTAGGAACACAAAACTATAATAGGATAACAAAGCTAGTCAAGGAAATAGGAAACGAAATTAAGATAGCTTACGTAGCACACGGACTGAAGATCCACACAACAGCTAAGAAAGACTTTGAACTGGTACAGCACTTACTTAAGGACATGAAACAGGAGTTCCATACTTACACTCTACCTAGAGACAGGCCACTGAAGGTAGTCATCAAGGGGCTCCCTCCCAAAATGGCAACCGGGGACATCCAACCAGAACTATTGGGGCTAGGTTTCCCCGTCACAGACGTCAGACAATTCACCAGAAAGACACAAGCAGACAACACCACACAGACCATAACGCCACTACAAACATTTCAAGTTACTCTCGCCAAGAACACCGACACATCAAACAGTTACAAAATTGAATATTTGAACCACACAAGGGTCAAAAATTTTCCCGTACATCCCACCCACAAACACCATCGCACAGTGCCACAGATGTCAGAGATTCGGTCACACGAAAAACAACTGCCAAAATATCTCCAGGTGCGTAAAATGCACAAACTTACACGACACTAAGGACTGCCCAAAAAAGGAGAACACTACACCCGCCCTGTGCATAAACTGTAGAGGTAGCCACACGGCTAACTACAGTAAGTGCCCCGTCTACGTGGATTTACTGGAAAAGAGAAGGTCTGCGCTAGTAAACATACTACAATCAAGACAGAACACGCAAACAAGACAACACACAAAAGCACACCAGGCCTCTGCAAACAACTCCCCCCAATTAAAAAGTAGGTCACAACAATTAGTCACAGAGGAGGCACGTGTCCCCCCACCCCCAACGCAGAAAAACAACTCCACAACAAACAACACTCACCGAAGCTACGCGGCAGCAGTTCAAGGTCAGAGGGCCCGCTCACAACAAGAAAATATTTCAACATATCATACATTAAGGAGATTTTAGGCCTCTTAAAGGAATTAAACATTTTCAAAATTATAGCTCACTTCAAACCATACCTTGCCAGATTAGGTCAATGTAATAGTGCGACAGAAAAAATGTTAATTCTAATAGAAGGGGTGACTGAATATTTTATGACCCAGGATGACTAACGGACCAAGGACGCTGACTAAAGACATGCTACGTGTTTTTATATGGAACGCGAACGGGATACTCACGCAAGCAAAAGAATTAGAGGAACTCTTCAAAACCTACGGAATAGACATTTCTTTAATAAACGAAACCCACTTAAACCCAAATAAAAATATACATTTCTACGGATACGAGATATACAGGAGCGACCATCCCAACGGCAGGGGAGGGGGAACTGCAGTCTTTATCAGAATTAATATTCCACACTATCGCCATAATTTCAATAACCTTCAAAATCTAGAAGCAGCAGCAGTGCAAGTAAATTCCAAGAGCGGGAGTATCCTATTCGCGGCCATATATAAACCACCGACGAAGACGTTACTGGAACACGACTTAAAACTCTATCATAGACTCCGACACAATCTTCTTAGCAGGGGACCTAAACAGTAAACACCCAAACTGGAACAGCATGTTAACAAATAGGGACGGGAGAACACTCAACGAACACGCTTACAGAAACGATTACTTAGTAGTAGGGCCTGGCAAACCCACTTTTTACCCCGCAAACCCTCTACACAGACCCGATATAATAGATGTGGTCTTGACCAACATGGGAGTGACGTCAGAGGAGCTAACATTCTTAAAGGAGCTGGACTCTGACCACAACACTGTGCTGTGCGAGATCACCATAAACACAAACATCGAAATAAAAGGGCTAAAACGACTTATATCCATGCGCGACTGAGAGGGTTTCAAAATATCTCTCAACAACACACTACCAGAATTCATTGACATTACAACAACAGAGGAAGTGGATGCAACACTGGAAGTATTTACTAACACAGTACAAGCGGCCTACAAAACCAACACAACCTTTGAGACAATAAAACACGACAAAGACCCCAGCATCCATACCTTGACTTTCTGATTGCTCAGAAAAAAGAGAGGCGAGGAGAGATTGGCAGAGGTACAGGACCCCACACCATAGGTCAGCATACAATAGACTAAGGGCATGAGTAAGGCTTAAGGTAAAAGAAATGACTGGAACATCTACGTCACAGACGCAGCTCTAGATTCCAGCAAAACCTGGAAAATTACAAAACAGTTAAGATCAAATAAAAATAGAACAGTCCCAGCTATACACGGCGAGAACGGCATGGCCTACACAAGCTCGGAGAAAGCGGAAGCCATAGCCGTGACGCTAGAGAAAGAATTTACACCCAAAGACCCCGATTTTGTTAGGGACGCTAAGAGATCTGTAAGGGAATATCTAAGCAGACCTATTATGTCAAAGGCAGACCCAATAACATTAGAGGAACTAAACAAAACAATAAAATACCTCCCAAAAAGGAAAGCGCCAGGCCACGACCGACTGCTAAACGAGACAATTCAACAATTTCCACCTAGATCCACACTAACGCTACTACACATACTCAACGCCATACTCTCGCTATGTCACTTCCCCGACGTGTGGAAACTGGCGAGAGTGATAACACTTCCCAAACCTGGAAAGGACACAACGTTTCCTCAAAACAGACGGCCAATAAGTCTCTTCAACTCCCTCAGTAAAGTATTCGAAAAATTTATTTTAAAAAGACTAAACCACTTCAGTGAAACCAGAAATGTCATCCCCAAACTTCAATTTGGATTAAGGGAAAAGTATTCCACTATATACCCAGTTCTAAATTTAATCGAAGATGCAACAGAAGCTTTTTCTCAGAAAAAGTCAATAGTATCGGTATTCTTAGATGTCGAAAAAGCTTTCGACAAAGTTTGGCATATAGGCCTCTTACAAAAATTAATAAAACTTTGCTATCCCCAATGGATCATCCATACCGTCACCAGTTTCCTAGCACGGAGAAGGTTCCACGTGGTGATGGAGGGCGCCAAACCCAACACACATGCCATAAAAGCAGGGGTGCCCCAGGGATCTTCACTCTCACCCCACCTGTACAACATATACATCTCCGACATTCCAATATACGCGCAAACCAAGGTCAGACTTTTTGCAGACGACACTATGATTTACACCATTAACAAAAACATCAACTATGCCAGTCTTGCGATGCAGAGATACCTGATTAACTTACAAGACTGGCTCACAAACTGGTGGATCAAGGTCAACGCTTCCAAATCCGCCGCCATAATCATAAGTCGAAGAAACAAACATCTACCAACCCCACTCACACTATTCGATACGGAAATTCCCGTAAAAACAGAAACAAAATACTTAGGAGTCACAATAGATACTAAATTAACTTGGAGGAAACACATAGAGGACATTAATCAGAAAGCAACAGGCAGGTTCGTCCAACTATATCCACTACTAAAGGGCAGGGAGTTAACCAACCAAACAAAAACAATTCTCTATAAAGCAGTGATCCAACCAATAATATTATATAACTGACAAGCATGGAGATATGGGGCTAAGACTCACACAAAAAGACTTCAAACAACACAAAACAAAATACTGAGAACAATCACGGGGGCACCTTGGCACACTAGAACCACAAACTTACACGCGACGACAAATTGTAGGCAGCTTCAGGAGATTTACAAAGACCATAACAATAGACTATACGAGCAAAGAGACACACACACAAATGAGATAGTTAAGGACTTGGGACGCTACGACCCTGCTGAAGAAAGGTACTACAAACGACCCAGGATGGCGTAGTTGTGCTTTAACACTAACAAATTAAATGTATATTTTAACCTAAAAAATATATATACAAAAACCAAGAGAAAATTATATAAGAAAATAATAAAAAATAAAAATTGTATACTATTATTAGGTTTAGCATAGTTTGTAGAATTAATAACTAACCCACATGTGACAATCAACTATGCCGGAATGACAGCAGACCGCCGACAACACTCCACTATTCTACTCTAGATCACCTTTCACCAATTGCTCATTTCACACCATCACTACCCTAGTCACGGCCGGACGCCATTGGGATAACCGTCTAGGTTGTCTACTAGCCAGAGGATAATACTGGCTGCGGGGGCGGCCTCAGATGATGAATGGAAATGTATCCACCTCACTCCTGATCCCAAGAAAAGAAAATCCTACCCCAACAAGCAACTCTTATTACCTTTGCCACCGCCGGACTCCACAGGGACAACCGACTAGGTTCTCTACGAGCCAGAGGATAATACTAGCGCCGTGGTTGGCCCCTGATAGGGAATGGATATGTAACCATCCGCGTCAAACCTAATCCCTACAGTCAAGTCAAACCTTTCGATCCTATTCTCAGAAATCGACTCATAGAATATCAACATCTCATCATCATACCTTATACACACCTTCCCACATCCCAGTCAAGAAAATCCTCCCCAAACCCCGAGACCCAGCGCAATCATTCAGTATCACCAATATCACTTCACAATGTAATTAATTATACAAATGTTATGTACAAGGTATCAATTCATTCACAAGATCAGGAGTCGTGACAGTGACACTATACTCGAACAAGAAATCATCCCTTTCGCAGGTGATCTAGCTTGGCGTTTCTGTCAAGGTGAACATCCTGAGTCGGGAAATACATCATACAAGTGTAGTATTCTACACTCTCATTTCATCGGTTTCATTTCATCTGGTAAATAAGTTCAATTCGTGAGGTTAAGAGTCATGACTATGTCTCTGTACTCAAACAGAAAATCAGCCCTGTCGCAGATGACCTAGCTTGGCATAACCTGTCAAGGTGGATATTCTGAGTCGGGCAACAGCCGAACGGGAATGGTCACTCATTATACCACCGACTGACCCAGGTGAGGACGGCGAATAAGGGGCCGGGATCTATTATTTGAATATTCAAAATTCTCTTTCGGCGTAGTGGGGGGGATATCTTATCAAAACTATTGTCTTGGGGCTTAAACTCATATAAACTTAACTCTGAAATGTTTCTCAGAGCCCGTGGCAAATGCGGTTGTCCTTCTCTCTTCTTATGTGAGATTTAATTCAGTCTGTGCAATTTCCCTTTGTTGAATATACTTAATGTATATTTAATTTAATTAATGCATTTACTGGCCACGCTGTGTCAAACTTTGGGTCTCGGGCTTACCACCCGTTCTTAATTGATTTTGTTAACATATGTATAGTATTCGCTGTTATCTTGTTAATTGGTCAAACGTAGAGCACAGGGCACTAGTAGGTTAGTTTGGGACTTGGTCCTAAGATAGATTCTTGTATTATTACCGTTCAACATTATGTTGATTTCTTTTGGGTTTGAAGGCGCGTATTTATTTTTCTTGTTATTATTACCTAAATATAAATGTTTGTTTGGGTTTACGAAGAAGTATCGTTTTTGCGCTTGTTACTCAAGCTAAAGGAACTATCAACTTTTTGCGTCTCTGTAAAGGGCTATGCAAATACCAAATTTATCACTAAAAATGATCATGATCATTGCGTTTTTCTTGAAGGTGCGTGTTTGGGTGATTTCCCATATTAATTCTAATGATAATTAATGTAGAAATATTAGATAGGAGCAATAACAGAGTTATTGCTTTTCTCTCTAAATGCGCGGGATATTCAACTTTGAACCATAGACTTCCATGATAACTATTAATATTAGTGTTGTACTGACAACCAGCTAATTACTTATGTTTCCTTTTCTATTTTCAGGCATTGTAGAGTCTATTGATTCCATTACCTAAATCAAGTTTTTATATCTGAGAGGATAAGAGCTTCACGCCATGTTATTATATTTTGTTCCAATTATGTATTTACAAATTTGATTGTTCTAAATAAAATAATCAAACTTTGTTATTGACTGTTAAACTTCTTGGCTGATTTTCCTGTCATTCTTCCTAATATTTTTAATTATTTTTACAAGAGGTTTACAATCGCACCAAATGAACCAACATTTTACCCTTCAAACTACCTACAGAAACCAGACATAATAGATGTAGTTCTAACAAACATAGGAATCACATTGTAAAGTGGTCAGGGTTTTAGGCCCTTAACTCTCAACCATTTCATTTATAAAATTATATTAGTTTGCCATTGTTTACATATTAATACACTAAAGATACTGAGAGTACTAAACTGATAAAAACATTTTGCTTTTCCATTCATTTAGGCCTAATTTAATTATCTTTATTACTATCAAATGGTTAATTATAAGAAAGTGTGGGGTTTTATGGTAATTATAAGTTATGTAAATCATAACCAAAGTTGTAAGAAATATATGTTTTAAATTTCAATTTATTAACTTCATTTTCAGACCTTTAAACTTAATCTAATAGTTTTTCATTATTTAAAGTCTTTGTTGGAATATTAGAGTCATCCAAATTTATTACTTTTACTTTTCATTTTAAGCATCGTGCAATGTATTAATAGCTGAACTCGGAAGCTGGGAGACGCACCTGTGGCTTGCAAGTGTGATATTTCAAGGGAGGTTTTTTTTTTTTTGCGCGGACTCCTGACAAATCAGGACATTCGATTTAGCGTCTGTGTTTGACCCTATGTGGAGGGAAAGCGTTAGACGTGACACTGGCCGGTTATCACTTAGCTCACGCATTTCCTGACGGTGATCTCTATTTTTAGCAAAAATGCTGATTTTTTGCTTCATCAATGGTATTAAGTCTACATATACCATTTTTCAAACTTTCTCTGGCAACAATTCCACCATCCTCATTAAGGATATGTCCACCATTTTTATCAAAGGTAACAATATTACCTTTGTGAACAAATTCTGCTGACAGATAATAAATTTACGGTAGCATCCAAAATGCATAAGACATCCTTTGCCTCTACTTCTATATATACTGGCGTTTTCTGCCAATTTCTGTACATATACATTACCAATGGCTTCAACAACCAGGACAGTGTTATCATTAGCAGTAACTTCGGCATTTTAATAATGAAATTATTTAGGCAAATTTTATCTATAGTAATATGGGCAGATGCACCTGAATCTAAATACCATGCTGATTTATCTTTCACTGCATCGTTTTTGCTAGAATAATACGCCAGGAAAGCCCGTTTTGACTTAGGGTCTTTGTCCAGCCTCCTATTTTCGGAATTGTCACTTTTCGTACTTTTCTTCTTATAGCTTCAAAACTTAACAATATGATTTGTCTGATTAGTGATTACAAATAAAACATTTCGGGGACTCGTTATTTTTCTTATGGTTATATTTAGATGCATGAAGTGTCAATTCATTATCAGGAGTTTCAGAACTACCTTGCATTTTTTAATCCTCTAAAACTATTTCACTGTTGTTCAATGGTATTAATTATAGATAGTTTCTTAAGTCAAACGTAAAATCATTTGTCTAGTGAATAGTTACATTTACTAGCTTTGTTATCTACACAAGTACCTAATGTGTGAAGGAACATTTTACAAACCTATATTTTCAAAAATAAACTCCCACCTATTGTCTAACAAATTATAAGTAATTTTTTTATTGACAGTATAAAGTAGAATCTGTTGTTTTAAGTGTAGGACTGAATAGCGATGCAATTAAATTAAATTTACTGATATTAAAAATTAAAATACTTTACCTCAACACATTACTATATATTAAATCATAGATTATGTTGTTTTTTATGTACGTATTTTCAGGTCAAATATATTAATTTGTAGTCCTTAGTAGCTTGAAGCCTACTATAGTCCACCTTTGGGTTTTCCTTCATTATCTTGGACTTTCCAAGTAATAATTTAAGCTTCTCTTAAGTAGCGCTTTAAAGAGTGCTTAGCGGCCAAATTAGAACTACATACGGTTTGACACTTCTGGCGAAAACACCTCTCCTCTTTAGGTCTCATTTACTGGTAATGGATTAGCAGAAGAAAACATGAGATAAAATTGTCTACGTTTATTAACTTCAAAGTACTATGTAGTACATATGTTGGGGGTAAATAATTGGGTTGATCCTATATTAGATTTTTATTTGATGTTTTAGAGCAATGTAAATCATATCTTGATTTATTCTTGCATGCTGTCTTTATCAATGGCGCATACATGTAATCGTTTATTGATGATTTTTTGAGCTCCTTTACTTGGGTTTCATGTTGTTAGAACCTATTTAATATAGACTTTCATGCATTTAATAGTGAAATAGTTGTATGTATAGTGATTGCTGTATTGTTTCTAATGTAAACACCTCTTGATGTACCAGTACATTGATGTGTATTATATTTTTTCTAGTTAAGCCTATATGCATATTTAAAAGTCATTTATTCATTTTCCACTGTAGTGTCCTGAAATCTACTGAAGTGACATGGTGACCATTCTAGGAATGGTGTGCACTGAGGGCTGGATTTAAAAACACCCAAAACTCGATTGCTAACCTCTTTGTAATAAACATTTTAAATTAACTTTCCCTCAACTTCTAGCTTGTAGTAGTTTAGACATTGAACACCTGTTTGTTTCTCGTTGTTTTAACACTACTCAGTCTATATTACAGTGATGTGATCACAACCCAGAGTACCACACATTACTAAATTTGTGCATCACTGTTCAATGAAAACACCAATGTAGTGTGTATGTTACTGTTTAGTAAGAACACCAATGTAGTTGGTATGAGTGATGATTTCTTATTAGTACTTAGTAATATTTTTAATACATCTGACAAAATCTAAAGCTTTTATACAAAGTTCAAGTTATGTTTTAGCCTACCCAAATTACTAATGGTTTGAACTAAAAATCTAAAAATGTTAAAGAAGCAGTACATAAGAACTTCATTCTTTAATCATGGACATTTGATTTACTGTTCAAGCATTGACAAAGTGTGTAATTTAATATAATTTCTGCTGCAGCATATTTCCAAAAATAAACAATTTGTTGCAAAACCCTATTTGGTTTCACATCCACTTACAAACCAGTTGTTAAAGTACATAAACGTTTTGAGCTTAGATGATACAAGGGTTAAATTGAATTGGTGTTTAACGAAGCTTTGTAATATGGAAAATGTCTAGAAGTTTTTTTTTTTTACATGGGATGACCTGGTGGTCTAGGGGTAAGGTGTCAGACTTCTGTGCTGGGGATCCGGGGCTCAGTCCTCGGTCCCGGCACAGATTTATCTGATTGCCAAACCCTTCCTTCACCTCTGACAAGAAGTGTATTAATCACAACTTGTGAATGTGGGGAATGCCAGGCCTCCTGTGGTTCGGATTCCACTTTAAACTGTAGGTCCTCTATTTCATTTCACAATCATCCTACCATTTCACATTAGCGTAAGTGCGTATAACCCGAACGGGTAGTAAGACGCGGTGATAATAATTTTTTTAACATGATTCAAAGGAAGTTTATAAATTATTAGGGCTAGCTCTGCTTCGGTGACCGCATGGTCTTAGCTGCCACACTCATATTGGACTAGACTGCCAATGATGAGAAATCGAGGTTTGAATCGCGGTCAGGTGTCCAGGGGGTGGGTTTTTCAAAATTATTTTCCACATGCCACACAAATGGGGGTACACTTCCTCTGAATTCAACCTTCCTCATCCCAAATTCATGAGTGTAATTGGTAAATATATGCATAAACTGAACAGTTAGTAAGATGCTGTGCTAAAAAAAAAAGTAGGGTCAGCTAAAATGACATAAAGTTACTGTAACTAGAGATCAAAATTTTCCATCAAATTTTGAATCGTAATATTTTCAAGAATTTTTTCGTAAAAATTGTCTGCATTGGCGGCTTTTAGTGGACGGGTTGGATTGTGGGGGTGGCGCATATAGCCTATAGGCGTGTTTTCGCTGTTGACCTGGTATAAATGTTTACAGTCACAGTGATTTTGAGGTTGACTTGGTATTGATGTTAACAAAATGTTTATGACCAAGATGGTATCAGAGATTTGTTTGTTGATGCTTTCCTTGACCAGACTAAAGAGTATGGCTACGACCATTGAGCCGAGAATTTGTGCGCCAATTAATAATTTGTGTAAATATTATGACTATTTAAAATAAGCAGCAATCTAACTAAGAATGAAATTAAAAAGCTCATTTTCCATCGATTTGCAGTACATGTAATAGGGTCATATAAATTCACCTACCAGCTGTTAGATCTACTCCACCCCAATCACCATTTTCGTTTAAGAAAAACATCTCAAAATTGTTTTCGCGCTCACCTTGGTCAGAATCACTTGGTCATAAACCCTCGATATCAAGACATAACCAGGTCAATTTTCAAAAACTCGTCTTTTCATACTTCAAAATATAGTGTGTTAAGAGACAAGCTAATCTTAAAATTATTTTAGTTAACTTATTGATGATAAAAGATTGAAGCATGATTTATGAACATAACAGGTCTACAAAGGCTCACATTCATTTGTTTTTTTACTACTCTTCTCATCACCGTGTCTTGTTACCCATTCGAGTAATACAAAAATCAATCTTCCTTTCATGAGCATTCTAGGCTATTGTTAGAGAAACACATTAGATCGTGCAGCCACCGAAGCTCATTTGATGTTTCGGGTGCTAACGCACTTAGGAGAAATTAATCTTAGGTATAAACTTTGACCTTTGGGATATCTATATCTCGATTACAATAGTTCCATTTAATCAGTTGAAATTATTTTACAGAAATAGTAATTGAAAATTTTCATTCTCACATCTATAACTGTAACTTCATTAATTATTTCAATCCCAATTATATTCCTCAATTACTCAGGTATAAAATTACCTAGTGTAGGTAGGCCTAATGGAGAGAGGGGCTAATAGGGAACATTTCCTCTAGTGTGGATAGTAAAGATAGGGATTAGCAGTAGGCTACCAGATAACACATACAGAGAGTGGATTGATAGTCTCAATGGATAGTAAAGAGAGGGATCAGCAGTAGGCTACCAGATAACACATACAGAGAGTGGATTGATAGTCTCAATGGATAGTAAAGATAGGGATCAGCAGTAGGCTACCAGATAACACATACAGAGAGTGGATTGATAGTCTCAATGGATAGTAAATTGATTGATAAATTGATTCCCCCCTTAAAAACCAGGCTAAACACCATAATGAAATTGGATGGTGATGATCACACTTACAGAGGATATCTTTAAAAAATTCCCAGATTTTCGACTATTTTTAACTTTATTTCTTTTTTTAGATTAAACAACTGAAAATACACAAAAATTAAACAAATACTAACCAAATTTGAGAATTTTTTTGTCAAAAGAATAAATTCAGATCCAACTATTTGGGGCGTATCCTTTACTACTCTGTGTGAGTAAATGGCCAAAAATAAATGAGACTGGTGATTTTTGAATTTAAATGTTTTATGGGTAATCAAATATTGACAAAAAAAACTTTTTTCTATGATTATTATCAGTACAGTGCAGGCACTATACTTATAGTCAAGTAGTTTACCCATACATTAAAACGAAGTAGCTACAGAGATTGGTAAACAGAACATTTCTTGGGCAAGTTGATATCTTTTATAGAAGCAGAGATATTAATAATAATGAAAACCCTTGCAACTGCAGTTTTCAGGGCATCTTCCCTCCCCCCCTCTAACGCCCCGAGTAAATTAATGATGATGAATAAAAATATTCTAAATTTTGCTTTGGTTCCTCAATATATGTAGGAATCATATATGGGTTTTTAAAGTGGTGTCACAACCACCCCCTGGTGGAATTTACTGGATTGGCCCTTGGGCCTCCTTACGATTGAGCCGGATGACTGTATCCCATACGGATAATATTAAGACATCTCAAAGTGTACACACACATAAAAACCCGTAGCTTTTAACCAGTTTGTACCATCATGAGCCCTTGGTTATCCCTATAAATGGTGAGAATCCCAGCCAGCTCTATTGGCAGTAGTTATATTTTCTCCTTGTGCATTCTGGTACACTTCCTTTTTTGTTATCCTCCAACCAATGGCCAGGTAAGCTCAGTTTGTAAAGGCTGCCATGCATCTAAAAAAAACAAAAAAAAATATTGGGGAATTTCATGTGACAAGGAAAAGTCAGGGAATCCCACAAAGTTGACAAGAATTTTAAAAATATCCAGAGATCGAATATTCACAGTTCAACTCGTAAACTTTTTCTTCATTTATATATAATCTATACTGTGAATAGTAATTAAATTATATTGGGATCATTATTTTACAGTGTTATGCCTGTGTATTGGCACCATGTAACAGTGCATTTACTACCCATTGCATGCACAGCTACCTGACGTCACAATTTAAACATTATTAGTGTTCACACGACAGCTTGTGTGCCTCAATCCAAGTGGAAGATTATTTCTAACTATATAGTTTAAATATCATAGGAAAACTGTAAAATATAATAATGAATAGTATAAATACTAAATAATGTTTTTCTTTCATTTTACCTAGCTAGTAACTGTTTTTTATGTCACTATAACTCACCGTTATTATGACAATGATAAGCTTTTAGGGTTTTGATGAGATGAGAATGTATGTTGAGAAATAGAATTAAGGCAAAGGACTTTTCCATTTTATGGTGGACACATTAAATTGTAGGTGTGGGCCCTTTTGCGAATCATATCAATGCCGATAATTTGTTTTTTCTTTACCATATTAAAAAGGTAAAACACAATATGACACACATTTTTTTAATATAGACTATTTCTTTCATGAAATTTATAGGCTGGTAAAAATATTTAAAAAACTGAAATATGACATGGCAACTTGGTCTTTGTAATTTTTTTATTAAAGAAAGTTGGGTGTCAACAATTCTTAAGTGTAGCTTAGTAAACCAACTACATTTGATTGTAAAACCTGGAAATTAGGAAGTTAAAATTTAAAAATTGGTGGCAATCCCCAAGTTGTGTTCGGTTACTCTAATCATCTCAAAAGTAATACTCTTGGTAAACTAATTTCTTATAATAATAATAATAATAATAATAATAATAATTAGCACCGCGTCTTACTATTCGTTCGGGTTATACGCTTTAAGTACTAATTACTCTAATGGGTTAGGAATTGCGAAGGTTAAATTAGAGGAAGTGAACCCGCATTTGCGTGGAGGGAGAGTGGAAAACCATTTAGGAAAAATCACCCCAGTTCACCCGACCGAGATTCGAACCTTGATCTCCCGTCCTCAGCAGTCGAACTCAACACGACTAGCGCGTTAGCCAACTAAGCCACCGAGGCGGGTGTTTTTCTTATAATTTTCCTGTTGTGTTCATAACTGTTCACTAATGGCAATAAAGATAATTCGCTGTTCTAGAGTTAAATGACAACACAAAACACGGAATGGGGAATATGTTGACAAAAATGATGATTTTTTCATCCTCGATTCTTTATATTCAAAATTTAAACTAGCAAATAGTTTGATAAGTGCAAAATAAAAGGACATGTCTCTATTTAATTTATAAATGTTTTACTGCAATATTTGATTATTTCTATATTGTGTGATAGATATTATTTTATAATAGTGAGGGGTTTTTTTTTCTGACATTTTCTGCTTTTTTATTTTATTTGTGTGCTTACCATCCTAGTATCAGTGACTATCTGCATATTTATACTAATGGGCTATGGATTGGCGGGGTAAGATTTAGAATAAATGGGCTCACATCTGACGTAGAGTGGGAAACCGATCAGGAAAAATCACCCGCAGAATGCCAATACCTGACCAGGATTTGAGCACCAACCTTCCTGTCCCGGGAAAATCAGACCATAGTAGTCTGGTGCCATAGTCTATGTGACCACTAATGCAAATCCATGCACTGCTACCTAAATTAACAAGAATAAAATAAAAATTTAAGTCCAGAAAACAATCGGCTGGTGGCGCTTAAATGGAGGAGCTAGAAGGGGACTTATGAAGAAAATGAGTAAGTTTTGAAACTTCGAGATCTAAAGTATTTTCAAATGCAAATATTTTCATTTATTACTCCGGCACCTAAACATAAGTTTGTCTAGCATGTAGTTTATTCTACAGTGAGCTAATTAAGTCATTTGGCGTGAGTCCAATCGACATAGACGGACTACAAAATGATAGTTTGGTATTGGTCATGCCCGAATGATGTGTGTGAAGCTTAGCCTGGAGATCTATAGGGTAGTTAAAGTGGTGTGAAGAAAGACATGTGGGCCATATAAAGGAAACATGATTGCTGGACTGTATTTCATGAGAGAGGTATAAGTGACTTCTGAATTGTAAACTGTGACTCAGGACATTTAAATCTGGTATGTAAGAACAATTATTTATGATGTTCTTTATTAACTATTGTGATTAGTTATTTTATGTTTCATTCATGCATTAATTGTTTTAATGTATTCTGATGTGTTGCTCTATCTCGTAGATATATCAGTCTCTATCATTTGTTTAATAATAATCTTAAATATTTTATTTGCTATGACCTGCAAGTTCTCGGCGTTGCCCGAGTAGAAAACGAATCACTACTTTATTAAACAGCGGACACTGATAGTGAACAATGTTACAAACCTTTTCAAAATTACAAACCTATACTAGCGAACTTTAAATCTTCTGTCTTGTAGTATCTGTAAAAGATAAATGATCTATTTGTTTCTAAGCTATCCACACTAGTAGTCCTGTAGTCTTTGTCGGGCTCACAATCTATAAAGTAAAAATAAACACCTGAGGTGTACTTCCGCCAGTAGCCCAAGTAACTTTACCAAATTTCTTATGTTTATACCCGCCTCGGTGGCGTAGTTGGCTAACGCGCTAGTTGTGTTGAGCTCGACTGCCGAGGACGGGGAGATCGAAGTTCGAATCTCGGTCGGGTGAACTGGGGGTGGTTTTTCCTAAATGATTTTCCACTCTCCCTTCACGCAAATGCAGGTTCACTTCCTCTAATTAAACCTTCCCAATTCCTAATATATTAGAGTAATTAGTACTTAAAGTGTATAACCCAGACGGGTAGTAAGACGCGATGCTAAATAATAATAATAAATAATCTTATGTTTAGATTCCTTGGTTTTCAAGTTACCCACACTGGTGTTTACATAGTTTAAGACATTTGCTTGCACTCTTTGAAAAAGCACAAACCAAGGTTAGCTCAGTCCATTGGTCACAATGTCTTAACACGTTAAGCTCTGAATAGCTGTAGATTTAAAAAAAACACCAAAGGTCACGCCCATATGTTTAATCATTTAGAAATGCAAAGTTACAGCTATCTATGTTTCTTGGTTTTGAAACTGCACGCACCATTGCTCATGCTGTTTTAAGGTGTTTGGACCCCAACATAGATGACACGACAGAAAATACCCCAGAGGGGAACACACCCTAGGTTTTCTTATTAACTATGCCAAGTTTTAGCTTGCTATTGTTCTTGATTTTAGAGATCCTCAGTTCACACAGTCTAAGGTATAGGCATAGCAATATGAACAAGTTGAAGGAAAAAACTACCTGTTTGCATATTATCGCATTTCCTTAAGTACATATGTCAAGTTTTCACTTAAGTTTTTTTGTTTTGTAGCTATACACACTTCTGGTCGCGTATTTGAGCTGTCAAACTCGTATATCTAGCAATGAAATTAAAACTATGGGCACACCCTAAAGCTTCCTTAAGTGTGTAAGGATTGCCAAGGTTATGCTTTCCATTTTTCTTGTTTTTTAAGCCATATAAGCTGGTGGTAAAGTGATATAAATGTGTCAGGCCTAATATATAGAAATAAAAAAACTTGAGTGTACACTTGAGGTTCAGAATATGTCCAAATGAGGTTCGAGGGAAATTAAAGCAGTCCTTGGGAAATTTGGAGCAGGAAAAAATCCACTCATCGTGTTGACATTTTTGGTACATTCTGTAAATCGTCAATATGAATCTGTAATAAAGTTAAAGCAAATGAAAAACTAAAAATGTAGTATTGGATATGAACTGTTTGCATTAGCTGTATAAATAGTAGTGTATGTATTAAATCCAAAATCATTCCAGGACACTCGTTTTGTTCAAAGCAAACCCAAGAGTTTACAAAACATTTAAGGAAGATTTTAGGATATTTTTATTGCCCTAAAATGCACTGAAACTCAAAGTACTAAAAAAAGTGCAAGGAAAGAGTTGGAAACCCTGTGTAAAACTTCTTATTGGAGACACTAGAATAGGATAACAGAATCTTCAACTGTAAAAAAATATGCGTCTGTTTCAGCAGTAAGTATTTATTTCGGCATACAAAATTTTACAGGAGCAAATTTAAGAGTCACTATGAACACAAACAACTGGGGTTAGTGAAAATCGTGGGTGTGCATTACCTACTGATTTAGTAGATTTTCAAATTAAAATCTTGAAGAAGAATCTTTTAAACACTGATTTTTTTACACAAAAAAAAGTACAATCTGTGGAAGTCAAATCAATTTTGATAATTTGTGATGATGCTGTGATAAAGGAAGCAGTCACAGATGAAAACGTGTTTCTTCTCATTCTCTATGTCCTGGAGAGTTCCATGAACCTATGTATTGCAACATTGCGAGTCAGTTGGATCACTGAAAGGCAGCCACTTACATTACCGCAACATAAAGACTGACTTTCCATTAAGTTTTCATCCCTTGGGATGCCTTCTGATGACTTTTCTCTTTAGATAACTTGGTGAAAGATAAATGTGACACTTAACTACCTAGATAACTTAACGAGTGTCAGACATGATTCACCTACCTAGATCACTGACTTTTATTTATTTACTACCCGTTCGGGTTATATGCTATCACCGACTTTCTTCAGGAAATTCACCCCTTCCTATGTGATGTGTCAAGATGTCCCAATACGTTAAATTTTACCTCTTACCCTCAATCACTGGGCTGGTGAAAGTCAGTGCTCTCAAAACATCATCCCTTTTACTCGTGCTTGATCGCATCAGCCAAGACCAACATTTTCACAAACATGTATAATTGTGATGTCAGTCTCTAAAAACACTGATTCTCACAACACAAGAACTTGCTACTCTATAACTTGTAAAATGTGTATTTGGGCTATAAACTATTACATTTTATTTAGATGGAGAAAATTGGTAACATTTCTGAAAATATATATTTAGAGTTTTATGAGTTGATTCTTCTATGTTTCATTTTTAGTATATAATTATTAAATTATCAGCAGGGCAAAAAATGCATTTTGTGGGCCTTAAATGGTCTGTAGTCTAGAATTTCTCTTGCCATTCTTGCTCTAAAGCTTATTAATAAAATAAAAACAACCCTTGGCATGTGTGGACCTGTCTTTATTATGTAAGTATGGACTTGGCCTTATAAGGTACCTAACCACGTAAAGCTTGAGACAGGTCTGCAATAGAGTAATATTGAGTAACTAGTAAAGTGTAATTAGTGATCTCGGCAAGATCTCACCATCGCCACCATAGTTGGAGCCGAACTTTGTCTAGCACCTTACAAGTATGTCCGTTCAATTGGTTGCTAATGTAGCACTCTCGATATATTGTTAGGCATACTTATGAAAGAACTGGGCATTACACAAATCACTGAGCCACAGACTGAAATACGTCAGCAAATTTACTAAGAGCTGTTATAGCTTTGTGTATGACTGGGCCACAGAGCAAGGATGTGATTCGCGACTGCCCAATCACCATCACCTCATCTAAGAGAAAGGGAGGGAAATGATCATAAAAGACTGGTTGTAACATGGCCAAAACTATCCCACACAGAATTACACTAACCATATAAAAGGTGATATAAGAGACTCCCCTTTGATACATTAATTGCCATTAAGAAATGTAAACTTTGAAACAAACACATATTTTCAGATGACATTCTATGAAAGTGATTTGTGTAAATTCATAAAAATAACATTAGGACAAGGATTTAAACACTTGTCACCCAGTTTTACATGCCAACTGCTCTACAAACTGAGATAATCAGTTCCTCATTCCTATCATTTTAATTTAACTTCAGTAGACCCTCAATTATACAGGGTGGTAGGGAAAGAAAAAAAAAAACCTCGACCCTCCGCTTATAAAAATCATAAATGCATCACTTTGCACAATTCACCATGCGTTGGCGTCTTCATGGTTTTCTGTCTAGACATGCCACTTGCACTATCAAAAAATCCAGCAAACTTGATCAACTTTTTTTTTGCTTTTAAAATTTCACGCACTATTTGTTGCCAACATTAAACTCATTCATCAGCGACTTGACCAACGATTGTTTTTCATTTTTTGTAATTATTTTAAGCTTTTATTCTATAGCAAAAACAATAAGTTTTTACATTTAAAGATGTTCACTAAAGACCAAAAAAAAGATGAAAAAAAGCTGATTGTTCACCTGTTACAAGATACGAAAACACAAACTTACGAGGAACACAAGATTTGCCAAATCTCTTTGCCTCAAGGTGACCTGGCGGTCTAGGGGTAAGGTGTCAGACTTCTATGCTGGCGGCCGGGGTTCATTCTACAACTTTGCAACTTTGCAACTTTTTAATATGTGCGGTCACCGAACAATTATATTGTACGGTAGTGTGTATAGTTGAAATGTTATTAAAAACTTTTATCATATTTTAACAACCTCTGTAAATCTGCAACCCTGGATAGTTGAGTCTACTATATGTCCATCTTACATCGTATTCTAGCAGCTAACTGGCACCATCGCTTGCTCCAAGGGGTGTTTATTTATTGTGATTGCCACTGAGTATTACCGAGAATTTGAGTTTAATGTCACTCTCAATTGTGCAGTGCACTCTTATAGCCAGTACTTGCACTACTATGATTGGAGGTTGATATGTTAACATATGCATTCAGGATATGAGCCTGGTTAGCTCATTCAGTGGAGCAGCTGGCGGAGAAACCAGAGTTAAACTCCTTGTCCGGATGTCGTGTTTCTAATTTAAGCTCTAAACTTGTCTGTCTAAATGATCAAATGATGAATGGTATATTTATTGCCATCAATATGATCCACTCTCTTTAAATTTATTTTAACCTAACGTTATGTGTTAATACGCCAGGAATCAGATGGGATTTAACTTAACATACTATAGACTATTCTTTGCTCAAAACATATATTTTTTATATTTAACCAATATTGAAGATATTTTAAACAATTAAAATTTACAAACTCTAAAATATTATTAAAAAAGTAATTGAAGCTAATATTTAATTTCAAAAGTAATCTTTTAATCTCATTGAAAATTGAGAATGAAATTTACAAATCCACCCAAGTCAATTTTGTACATTTAGTTTTAAGAGTGTTGTTCACAATTTGCAAGTTAATGGAAAAGTGTATTAGATTTAAGCCATTATGTTTTGCTATTATTAGATTATAGCTAACAAATGTTTTTGTTCCAGGTGCGGCAAGAAGTTGGAGAATATTAAGGTTGCCTCTTTATTATAGATCATGGGGTCAAAACTACATTTTAAAATGAAAACATTTGAGTCATTTAAACAGTTTATGCTGCGTCTAAAAGCTTGACACAAACATAATTATCTCTCATCACCCTCAAGCAGAGGGTATCATATTCAGATTTGCGTAAAATATGGAAGGCAATTCTGTTTCCAGTAAAGCGGCAGTTTATTTTCTGATCAGTTTCCGTGAACTGTGTTTAGTGACACTTTGTTTGCCCCTGTCAAGTTTGCTCATTTGTTTCGTCACTGCCTACATCTTCCAACAGGATGAAATCCATGAAACACATTGTCGGGTGAGTCTTGGTTGTAGATATCTTCACTGGCAATCAATCGTGTTTAAATTTGTGAACACAATTCTAGCTACTTGGCACCAGTTTATTTTACAATTGATTGGAGAGAATGGGGATAAATAAAAGTTCTGGAAAGTTATAAAATTGGGTTTAAACTTTAAATCCAAAGGATAACTGGAAATAAAAAAAACTTAGCAATATCCATTTTTAAGCAATCTGTGTTTTAATCTCTTTGAACTACTTAAAAACATCAACCTATTTACTAACCAATAAAGGAATATGTTTTGACATAATATAAGCCAGCAAGACGGAATGAATGTATGTATGTATGTATGTATGTATGTACACTCCGTTTACAGTGAAAGCTTACAGTTTAACCTTGTCATGCTCCACTATGACCCTTGTATGTAACCTGCACCATAGTAGAATTATGCTAGGTAAGCTTGCCACCTTTCAAAATAAATGAAGAGCCTATTGAAAAATTCATCATTATTTTACTTTTTTCTTTCTTTCTCTCTTATGCATATACATAATAATAATATTTTGCACCGTGTCTTATTACCCGTTTGGATTATACGCACAAACATAATAAACAGAGCATTAACACTAACGTTTCCTTGTAGATAAGATAAAGGTTAGCTTTAATCATAATTTTTATACTATTACTTTTAACACTGTTGTTATTAACATATTTATATATTGGAGAGGGATGTATGTTTAAGGTAGTTTAGAAAGAGTGCATCTATATTAGCATTGGGAGAGGATGGGAAAATCTCTCCAAGTACACTCTGTCATTATTTCAATCTTATAGAACTAAAATAATTAAATAACAATTCATGTCTTAAAGTTCACATTTTTACTACAAGTAGCTCTTCTTATTCAATACTTTATTACCTATAAATTTCAGATTTTGTTTAGTTTCCTCATCTCAGATATTAGGTTTTGAATATTGTAAATTTTATTTTGTGGCCATGTTTATTATTTTATGAAACAAGAGTAAGCAGATTCTAAGCCTTGAGGTTTCACAGAGTAAGAATTTGATGACAGGGTAGACAATGGTGAAAATGTGAAGATTTGGTTTCATCACCTTCATGCCTGGCTTAAAACTGCATTAGTGAACAAAACCAATGCTGAATTTCATCCCCTCAGGCTGCAGTTTAACCAATGTAGTCCATTTTAAGAGCAGTCAGGTTTCTGGGCCAAGTCTACAGCTCTTTTAGTTTCCAAGATATTTTAGTGTCTGTTAACATAAAAATTTAACAAATCTAATATTGGCCATATTGTATAAATGGCTTTACTGGAAAACCAATTCATAGGAAATTTTTTAGTGATTGTTTTTAGTTACTAGAATGTGAAGGAACATGTGTGCAAAAAAAAATGCTCATGCAACCAAATAATTTTTTTCTGTGTAATTTCATATGAAATCATTAAAATAGATCACCCAAATTGTTTTCAAAATTCCTAACATTTTGTTCAATAATGGTATCCCATAATATACTGTTTAATTCTACCTCCTTCAATGATTTATTGACTTAAGGAAAAATGATTTAAGCTTGCTGATTCGAATAGGATGCCTTATCTTTCTTCTCCCACCCCTTCCTTCTTCTTGATATGATATTATAAAAATAACATTAATAGCATCCATTTTTTTAAATACCTGCTGTCTCTATAACAAAATCTGAGCATACACATCTATCTTTAAAAAAATTTGGCATGTTCATGTTTTACTTGTAATATCATCTTGTGGATTTTCTCCTTCCTCACTGCTTCCTAAACAATATTTTACTAAAAGTTTCATTACAGGAATATTTCATTTTCATTGCCAATCCATACAAAAAATATGCTACATAGATTTGCTATTTATCATAAGACAACTAATCAATAGTTAAAACATTGTGTTGCAATACATTTGTAACTTTGTTTGTGACACAGCAATATATAAGATAACTAATGAGCCAATATTGCTCAACTGATCCTAAGGAAGATCTGGATAGCAGCCGCGGTGGGGGGTAGCAGTAGCTGGTAATGAGTAGAGAGAGAGGTTGGTTAGTTTGAAGAGAAACAATGTTGTGGTTGTGAACAGGGTGAACAGTTCATTGTTGGACGTGAAGCTTGGCAGGTAACAATCTAACCTTGGGGTACTACACTATCACCCTATCCTATAGGCTAGGCCATAGTGAACCAGCCAAGGGAAGTTTGCCACCTACAAGGGTAAACGAAGGCTACATTGCTAACTGTGGTTTTTAAAATGAATACAACTTCCTCATCCCTAACTCATTAGCTTGATTAGTACATATGTGTATAACCAGAACAGGTAGTAAGGCACGGTGGACAAAACAACAACATTGCACGCAGTTCTTAAACTCGGCAGAGTGCTATCTGTGCTTGTGCTGGCTCGTTTGTCTCTCTAACTTGTGAGTCGTTCGGTAATGGTAGGATGTATGGCCGCACAATTTGTTTCTTTTGGTGCGGGTGATTTTATGGGGGTGAGTAACTAGAAACCCACAGCCTCACCTTTACGTGTTTATTCTATAGTTGTTTAGGGAACATAACTACTTTAAAAAGAAGTAGCTACAAATATCGGGAAGGTCTGAAGAGGCTACAAGACTATTTCTATATTGTGTTGTAATACCTTGAATGGCTCACTCCACCAAAACATGGTTGCGATAAGGTGCACACAGTGTTGTGTACAGCACTATTTAATGAGATTGTGGTGACTGTTTGTACAGTACGGTGAAATATGGCCACCATTGCTTGGTTCACACATCCCGTCATGAATGTATGTCTATTGTATTTTGATCGGCAGTTATGATCAGCATTTGTAACTAGACAGGTTTTGAATATGGCGCTTAGAACCCAGCCGGGGTAGCAATTTTTCCAAATGTAGACCAGAGCAAACTGGTACAGAGGTAACTAGTAATCAAAACTAGGTTGATGTTGATATACTAATATATTCTTATCTGTATGACTCCATTCAGACCATTAGACCACCTTGCCTCTCAAGTTGACTGTGTTACACTCAAGCGACAGTTGAAGGAAGAGGTACCTCTCCTTAACGTCCTTAACTCGGCTTGGGATATTCATTTAAAGCTATTTATGCTGAATGGTAATTCTCCAACCAAATATAAAAGTACCTTTTATATTTCCTTTTAATAGCTAGACCATCCTTCTCTTACATTGTTTAAATGAGTGCAATGCTAGGGGGCAGCTTTCCTTGTCCTGAAATATGTCTAACAAGGTACAGTTTGATTTGTAGCGGAATCCCGTTATTGGAAAACTGGAAACTCAAGCTACCATCATGGCATTAACAAATGTTTACAATTTTATTGGATCCACATTCTTAGTCCGTTTAGTTAATGATGCAAAGATAAATATTTAATATGCCATAAGGAAGTATTATTCGAAGCCTTGGATAGCATTTTAAATTAACTTAATAAATAATAAATCAAAGACATTTATAGAATGCCAAATTTGAGTGACTTTCAATCAATGTTGGTGGTCAAAAGTGAGCCTCTTACGAAAATCAGATTTTAACTTTAACTTTTATTCTTTTCATTTTGTTACCTCACGTTCTAGGGCCGTATGCAAGAACTTGACTAAGTGGATGCTAAGTGGACACTAGCGTGGGTTTGCTTGCGTCATCATAGGTTAAAAGGTGGAGTGATAGTGGGCTCAAGATTACGCTATCGCTCCAAAAAGCATTCACTAACATTCTTGTATGCCGCCCTTAGAGTTTGTCACTAACTGCTAACACACAAATTCAAAATGTATCTAAGCAAAAATATAAACGATTAAAATATTTTTCATTAATTGATACAGTGATTTTATTCATGACTAACTAAAAAATAATGTATTCTATAATACTTAGAGATTGTTCTAAAATAATGTGTTAAATATTTTTACAATGTTGGTTTTTTTCACTACTTTTAACGGTGTAGGATATATAAAATTGTGTTTTTTTCCCATACTAGGTGTACAATGTGATTCCTTCAATCAGTGCTATCACAGGCGTAAGTCCTCAGCGGTATTTATGGCGAGTTTGCGTAGCATTTCACATCGGCCCTCGAGTTGTCATCGCCTCTGTGTACCGTACTTACTACCGCATGCTCCTCTCTCAGCTGCCAGAGGCAAAAAATGCTAACACTTGCCGTCTTCTTGATGTCTGCTACTGGCTCAACATGATGGAGGTCGGGGCTCTTTGTGGCGTTACATACGTATCCAACCGAGAAAATTACCGTGAGTCACATTTCATCCCTTGTTTTATGAAAATGTATTATTTTTGTGATTTTAATTCTAGAGAATTATTGTAATAATTAGAATAACTAGTCTTTATTGGGAACATGCTTGTGTAATTAATTGTCATTATGAATCTAAACTATACACAACGTTGGCCAAACTCATATTCTGCTCACGCAAAGGAATTTCACATTCCTGAAATATATTTGTAGTTCTAGCTTATCATAAACATGTTAAATTGTTTATAGAAATTAAGTACTCATTTAAAAAAATTAGATAGCTGCTTATCTTTAAAACAATGTTTGGGAATGAAAATGATGATCAAATATATTCATACAATACTTTCAAAACAGGTAGTAAGACGCGGTGATAAAAAAAACTCGCAAAATTGTTTTAATAGAGTATCTTGCTTATACTAATTATCCCTGTTGTGGGCCACTTACATTAGGGAAAAATATTTTTATATGTGTTTGGTTAGAATAGGGACTTGTGCTGGTCTTTTTACTGACCCAACCAATCACTGAACATACGTTCCCTGCACTTACAGCCTACTGATTATGGTGAACTCTCTTACTCAATCATGCTATACCATCCTTGACTTAGCCAAGAATCAATCCAGACAAAAAGGGAAACGTCTCTTAAGAATCATTGAACATAATTCACTGGAAAATTAACCACCTGCCAAATAATTGACATACTTTTTTAATTTATTTAAAAATAAAAACCTGCCCTATGTATATATGGTACTTTGTTTCAGCTCTTCATGAAAAGATCTTCATTACTTTTATGATAAGCTCTTTGAGTTACATGCTTTGCACTCTCAAAGTTTTTAAAATGGTCAGGCCAAACATGAATGAGAAGGAAAGCACATCGTACTTTATCAAGAAATGTCTATTTTTCACATCGATATGCAGCACAGTGGGACTGTTGATATTCTTCATGAAACATCGGTTCCTCTGCCATGACATGGGTAAGCTAAAAGCCTAAATTAAACTGCTCATTTGCACTCACACATTATTGGGGTTTTGTTTTTCATGATAACTATATGTTTTATTTACTGTCTTGTATGTTCTGCTATGTAATCAGAATTTTATTTGTATTTTGTTTAGTGAATTTATGTAAATTTTATGATTGGTGTTTTTAACCTGTTAAATGATTTAAGAAACTATTTTATCCATAAATACTTTTTATAAATGGATTTGAGTGTAAGATTTACATGTGCACTCCTCCAATATTTCCACTCCTACTCCTCAATTTATCTTTAAGAGACTTTTCATAAAAAATATTGACCATTTTAGTTAAACATTAATATATTTAAATCACTCATACTACAATTGAGTTGAAGATAAATTTAACGTAAAGAGATGTTAAATTATTTCCAAAGTGTTAATGGACACTTTTCAAAATAAGAGGTGGAGGACATGAACTATTATGAAATAACACAATCTATACTCCATTCACGGTGGGAATTCCTCTCTGAAAGGTTTTTTTTCCTACCAATATCCTACTATATAATAGATTTCTGGTGGGGGGAAAAGGCCTTTCAGAAAACAATTCCTACGCTGAACAGACTTTATGTGCATGGGAATAAATTATAAAAACACCCGAACAGTTTTAATATAGCTATAATAAGTAATTTGCATATAACCTGAACAGGTGGTAAGGCACGGTGCTAAAACAATTAGTTCCAAAAGGAGAGGTCAGACACTCCCAATGCTACATTTAATATATATGGGATATACAAATGCTGGAAAAAATATTTTCTATCAGATTTACCCACTTTTGCAGTGTAATTCAGTCAATGGAAGTTGCATTTTCTTTCTACAAAAGATTGATTTCAAAATTGCTCATACTGAATAACATTTCCCATAGTTTATATAGTACCAGTACAATAATTCCCAATGTTTCGGCACTAATAGCATTGTTTTTAAAACAATTAGAATGTGATTTGCTATTAAATGAATGATTACATTTATTTGCCACCATCTTCACAGACTGAGAGACCACTTCATTCTTAATAACTTCCTTACTCTTAGCGGAAAAGAGCCCTGGAAGGTTTGTGAAAATAGCTTTCCCGGCAAAATTGGTAAGCCCTTTCGCTCTCTCTTATAGCAATTCTCGCGTGCTGATATAATCATTCGGTTAAGAAAGTGCACGTTAAATACCTCGAGATTAATTAATAAAATGTTAATAAAACTTACTAATAATGTAAATACATTTGTAATTCCTCCCCTCGTCGTTGTAGCAGCGTAAGTTTCCAGTTTTCAATTAACAGGAATACTTTATCTGAGCTGCGTAGCACTCCATTGAAAGCTCAGCAGATGTCTTAGCTGTATATTGCCACTGATTTGTTGTACCATTGAAAAATACAATTTTAGGGAATTTAACAGTCTCTTGGATTAAAGTATGAGTTTCGCTCCTCCATTTTTTTTACTAAAGGTCACCGAAAGTTTTTTATGCTAAAAAATGCCAGTGGACACTTGGTCTAAATGACTTGTTTATTTAGTTTGGTCTTACATCAACAAGTTGGTTGGGGTTTGGATCCCAGCCGAGGATATCGAGTGTCGTTTTTTCCTAAATATCTTCCCTCTCTCTCCACACAAGTGCAGGTATATTTCTTATAATTCTACCTTCTTTATCCGCACTGATTAAAACATATGTGTGTAAACCAGGTGTGGTGAATTAAAACTCAATTTACACCTTTCTGGCTCTTTTGTCCAAGCATCTTTAGCCATTCTAGTTTTAAAATGACTGATTTATATTTAAATATAATACATTATATTTGTAAGATGGCACAATAGAGAGGGATAGAAACAGATAAAAGGAATAAATACAATATGTATTTTACAATGAAAAGATAAACACAATTGACCCGCTTTGGTGGCTGCATGGTAGACTGTTGATGTTGGCGAGATCAGGGTTTGCATCTCGGTCGGGTGTAATAAGGATGGTTTTACACACACTCCCCGTGCAAATGTGGGTACACTTCATGTAAATATAGCCTGGACAGGTAGTCAGACACATGCCATTGGACAAAGAGGTAATGGCTGTCTCTTGAAGAAAATTAATCTCCCGGCTTATGTTTCATTCTATCAGAAGTCATCAGGAGGGAGTGTGGAGCGCGCAACACATTTTTTTAAAGAAGAAACAAACAAAAAAAGGAAATTGCTAAAGAATGATAGGACACTTAGATAGGAACATGTAAAAGGATTAACATGAAGGACAAACACAAGAAATGAACATTGGATGTGAATATAAAATATATCTATTTAAGAAAAACCTCTTTTCCCTTTACGAGGTAATTGTATTATATGTGAAAGAATAGCAGCAGTGTAAAGTGTGAACTGTGTTCTTTTCATTGTAAAATACATATTTTGCTTCCTTTTATATGCTTCTATCCACCTTTGCTGTATCTTCTTCCAGATATAATACAAGAGGTTTTCCTTACACAGACATATTATAAATATAATAATAATAATAATAATAATCTTGTCTGGCATATCCAACAAAATATTTCACACCCTCACAAGCTCTCAATCAGCTGACACTGCAACTATCAATGAAAATTGGGAATATAAATCTAACTTTATCTGTGAAGACCAAAGACATCAATCACCTCCAAACATTTTACATTCACATATAAATTGAAAAAACAGGCATTAAAATATTATAAAAATGTAGATGAATATAAAACCATTATTAAAAGGTTGTATTTCCCAGAGGCCTTGACACGTGAGTATGAACACACGAGTCTTGGGGGCTTTCAGACCTCAATAATATTTGAGATATATACCAAAATCACGCTCTACTTAAAATCCTCAACTGAAACTCGTATTTGTTCAAAGGCAGTAGATAATTGCTTAACCCTAGAATGCTATCTTAAGGTAAAATATACCTGTAGTGCCTGAAAAATTCATCCCCATTTCCATCCTTTAAGCTTTGCCTCCAACAGTCAGTCAACAATTAGGTGTTGGGATGGATGGTTCCATATTAGATGTTACGTTGCGCTATTTGGAAGTAGAATCAAGATTTACATAGCAATAGTATTAACAGATTTGTGGGGGACGCCAGAAGTAACTGTGCCCACACTGTTAAATAATTGGTTGAATACAAATATTTTAATTCCTTTCTTTATTACTAATAATAGATAGCTCTAGCCTTTACAAAAACATTTACAGTAGGCCCACGGCTTCTTAGGTGCTGACTGACAGCTCACAGCTGACTTCTGAAAGTCAACATTTAGGTATATATCTAAATTTTGACTGTCAGAAGTGACAGCTACTAAACACATGTTTTTGCAGATCATATGGTTCGGCGTAGAGATACATAATTTGGTCTGGTAACTCTTCAAAGCTGTCAGTCAGCACCAAAGAAGCCATGGGGCTACTGTAGTTGTATTTACTCAGGTTTTTAAAAGCTTGATTTTTTTAATTTGCTTTCTTTGATTTATTATGTTGATTTTAATCTAATTAAAAATCAAAATTATTAAAAAGAAAGCAAAATAAATCAAACTAACCAAAAATAAAAAGACAAACATTACTCAGAACACACAATAAGCTAATGAAAGGTAAAGGTTTTATTATCTATTATTATGTCATATTTACGTGATCTTGGTCACAACAAAAACTAATTTTGTTCTTGAAGAACAATGTGCAAATTATTTTGAATGTTTAGTAAACATTAATAAACCGTTGATTTGTACCATTACCTGTGAAATTAATCTCAATGTGTGTTTGTTTTCAGCATTCAGCTGGTTTTCAATGTGTGAGTATCTGATTGCATCGGCTAACATGGCATTCCACGTGACGGTCATGTTGGACTTCCCTACAGAGAAGATGGTGGTAGCTCGGGGATTGCCGGAACTGTTGTTCAACGACTACTCTTTGCACTGGAAGAAGACAGAATAGTGACATCCTTGTTTGCATTCACCAGCATACACAGCATTTATCATTATTTGATCTGTTCCTTGTACTGGATGCTTCAACAATACTCAATATCATGTGCCATTTTAATTGTTTATTTATTGATGCTCAAAATGGGTGGGTGTTTTTTCACTTTTTTGTTTGTATTTTAAACATATTTTTTTAACTTATTTATTTATTTTACTTTATCATTTAGTGGATGAATGATCTATATTGTTAATTTTGTAAACTTTAAAGTGCTCATTTTCTTTGAGCAAATGTTGAACTTTCTACTTACACATTTAAAAAATATAGTTTGTACAATATATTTATTTTTTTAGTAATGGCACAGAATAACAATTTAACGCCTTATTAAATACACTTTTAAACTGTTCTAATTATTACATATATTATAATGAAGCTTTAGCATATGCTGAAATATTATAAAAATTGCTAGTTTGTTTCGATAGTCTCAGCAAGCAAAGTATATATATTCACTTGTAAATTTAAATCTAAATATTGTACTTAAATGACATTTTTAAGTTAGATGAAGGAGGGCAGATGGTAGCTTGCTGTATGTATATTCATTAGTGATGTAGTCTTTGATCAAATATTTATTTTAGCTGTGAGGTAAATACTAGATTACCATAGCTAGATGCATTGAAATTTATCTCAAATAAAACATATAAAAAATAGAATCTTATAATAAAAAAGATTTTCAATAGTTTAAAAAAATCAACATGTATTTAATGTATATGGTTACAAGATTGAATATATTGTAAAATACTTGTATGTAGTTACAACAATGATTTTTTTATGACACTTGCATCTCAAGACTTTTCATAAGTACCAAATTTGAGGTATGTTTTTTGTTAAACTAATGCTGTTGAAACATTTGCATGTGCTCTTTCTGAAGAACACTTTGGAAAAATGAACGTGTGTTGTCTCACAGCTCTAAGTAAATATACATTAATCACTTTAGTTTTTTATACTGCCTTTTTTCCTTGGTTGCGTATTAGACGCAAAATGTGTTATTGTTATCCACCCCCTAGTGCTTCCACCTGCTGTACCATGGGACAGATAAAGCAAGTCTGAAGCTTGTAAGGATTCCTCCTCGTACTGTGCCAGGACTGTGGTAAACTACAGGAGCTCACAACAAATTCTTTTAACATTGAATCCTTTCTGAGCAATTTTATAATTTTAAACACAGGGCTGTGAGTGCCATGAACATTATAGTGACCAATAAGCTTCTTGCCTAGGCATTGACGATGAATATTAAATTGATTACTAACAATATTTTTGGGGACGGTGAGGGAGTGGGGTTGAACCCCTTCTCAAATACTCTCTCTCTCAGTATGGTCCTGCGTAATGTAGTTTCTTCATCAATATTGCATTTGAGTGTCACATTGCAAAAGTGCTAACTTATCACTTTAGTCAATTATTTTGACTTGTTATCACTTCATAGATTAGCTAAATGATGAAATGTGTACAGATTTGTGTAATCATCTGTTCTCTCTTTGTGTATCTCGCTCTCTCTTTATCTACTGTCTGACTGCCTCCATCTCTATTTCTCTATCACACACAAGTCATCATTCTTTTTTTCATGTGTGTGATAATTTATCCTATAAAACTTTGTGATGTTGACTTTGCCGTTATGTAGAACTATCTAGAGCACTAATTGTAGTTATAGTTTTAATGTTCTAAGTGTGTTTTGAAGGAATAATGTGGTACACCTTTCAAAGAAAGGAAAATTGTTCTTTGTGTTTAAAAATGTCTCTGATTTGAATGTTTAGACAATGCTTTTTTTTATGCCTAAAAGTATCACGTTAACACACTGCCAACTGGACTGGGTAGTCTTCCCACAATAAAATGGGTTGGATTTTTAAAACAAGACTTTTGAACTAACTTTTTGTTCGAAACCAACAAATGATGTTAATTGTCCACGGAATGGCTCACTTCATGTGTGAAATAGGTTTGTTTAAAGTTCGCGTGTAATTTAAAGAAACTTGTCTTAGCATTTATTAAAAAGGGATGATACAATTTCATCTGTATAACAAGTGAGATATTCTCTACATGTCCTGTTAGCATTTACAAACTGCTGCTGACCTTATCTTGCATTAGCCATCTTATATGTTTTTTATGAATGATTCAAAGCAATAAACATAAAAACAAAGCCAAATAATTTTTGAGTAGTTAGCAGTGTCATGCTAGCTTTTAGCTAAACTTTGTAGAATATAATTTTTCAATTGTGTGAAACTAGTTTTTGGTACAAACCTCATAGTACCTATGAAACATTGACAACAGTTTCATATCCCAAGAAAAAATTGTGCAATTTTCCATTAATGCATCATGATTAAGATGAGCTCTACTTATTTTCTTTTTATATGTTGGCAGTTGGTAATGTGCTAAATTTTAGATAGTGTTATTTTATTCAATGCAATTAATATTTTAGAAAATGTAAGCTTTAAATTATTGAGTTATGGTTTTGATAGATCAAATATGTTGACTGTTCTTAAGATATTATTACTAGAGGTGCCATATCTTTCTTTCTCGATTCTGATTCTTAAGTTCAACCATGATTTTTCAATTCTCGATTTTTATTCTACAACATTTCTTATTTAATTTTTTTTTCGCCAAGCATCCAATGCCATATAAAACATATTTATTCATCTTCATTACAGACCCAAAAAAACCTAAAAAAATCAAATAATAATAAAAAACATTCATTTTAAATTTTAACAAAGAAAAAGATCCATTTTACCAAGTATTAAAGCATATTATACATAATTAATTAATTAACTAGAAATTACAATAGTGAGCATTTACTTTTACCCATAAATAAAACCTCACTGAGTCAAATATATTATAAATATTTAAAAAATATATAATAAACAATTGTTGTAAACACAAGTCTTTTAAATTCACCAAAGAGGGTCATTAAACAAACCAAAATATAGCAGCAGATAAACTAATATGAGATAACCCATTGTTACCCATTCTAAATTTTGCTGTTTTCTTAGTTTGCCAGTACTTTCATTGAGAAATAAGAATCCAATAATTGAGTCGTAGTATTAGGATAGATTCTTTTAATACCAGTAAGAATAGAGTTTGAGATCTCTAATTATTGCTTTAGCCAAGCAATTCAATATGTGTTTTACTTAGGATAAAATGGAAATATAGATTTAAATGTTGAATACTTTTATTTTGTAGAATATCATGTTATAATAAGAAAGTCACTAATTTTTAATAATAATCCTACATTTTACCAAAGGTTATTTATAAATGGTAGTAGTTAAACACCACATATTGAAAATTATTAGCAAACAATGATTTGCTTGTTTCTAGTAATATTTTGTGATATTTATCTTGTTTCTAATTCTAGTCAAGAAATCAAAAGTATTATTTTGAATAGTTTAGTTTTTATTCATGTGATAACTTAGGGCCTAACTCAAAAATAGGTAATAGATGTCACCATGCCAAATTGTGGTTGGTTAAAAGTTGGCCAACTTTAGACCTTTATTTTATTTGCTTTCTAAGAGTCTAAAGAAATGACTTTCAATCTACAGGTTTATGTGCACAATTGAAACTTAAATTCTAAAACTCTAATTACAAAAATGTGATGGTACACTAAACCTAGAATTTATATTTAGTTTGGAATATTATTCTACTTGTTTGCATTACAAAGTACATATCCATATTATTTATATAATTATAATATATTAAGTTAATACAATTGTTAAAATAAGGAATATACACATTGTTAAAATTAAGGAGTACTTAATTATGCACTTTTGGAAACTAAATCTTTTATCAGTAAACATCTCAGAAAAACAAACTCTTTTTTTTTTCATTCATTACTGTTTCCATCCTGTGGCCTGGGTAAGTTTCTTATTAAAGCCATATATTTTACACTATTGGCTTGCTAGGCCTGTCATAGCTTCATATGCCTTATCTAACTTAAGACTAGGACGAGCACAACATCCAGTCTCTGGCCATTAATTTATCAATGTGAAAGGGTAAACCCACATTTCACCAATGATAAATTAGAAGAAAAAAAACCATAATAGTTTGATAATGATTTGAGAAACACTGTTCATATGTTAATTTTAAACAAACTTGTATGGCCTTTTTTTTTAACTAATTTCCTCAAATTACACATTAGTAAATTATCCTCAAATTAAAATATCAAACAGACGTTCTTATCATCTAAAACCCTCCCTATACATCCATTTAAACAAAATTTTTATAGCAATATTTTTTAACAATTTTAAACTATTTATTAAATCAATTTTTCTCTGAAAAACAAGAATACAGTGTTAACATTTCCAAAATTTCAAAATTATTTTTAATAATTTTTAAAAATTGTTATCAGTAAATCACCCTTAATTTTAAAACCAGAATCAAAATCACAATTATTTCACCTTAATATTTAAATATCAACTTTGAATAAAATCACTCTTACCAATCTGGCTGTAACCTACATACAGACCAAAGAAGGTACAGGAAAGGTGGATAGAAACATATAAAGGGACAAATACAATATGGCTTTTACAATGAAGAGAAGAACACAGTTCACACTTTACACTGCTGCCAATGGACAGGGAGGTAATGGTTGCCTCTTAAAGAAAATCAATCCCTTGACCCAGGTTTTATTCTTTCGGAACTCATCAAGGAGTAGTGTGAAACGTGCCACACAACTTTCTAAAAGAGGAAACAAAAAAAATCACAAAAGAGAGAAAATGAAAATTGTGAAGAATGCTAGGAAATATAAATAAGAACATGTAAAAGTACAAACACAGGAAAAGGACGTATGTTTCTACCCACCTTTCTTGTACCTTCTTCCAAATATAATACAGTTACCTCATAAAGTGAAAAGAGGTTTTCCTTATAGAGATAAACCTAAGAGAAAGAACCACTTTTTTATTTTGGGGACACTCATGTTAAAGATTCATCATATTCAGAATGTCTAAAATGTTTAAGATTTTAATGGTTTCTCTAAATGAGAAAGTAAAAAGGGCACAAGGAGTCAGGAACAAGTTCCAGATTGTGTGTAAAAGAGGCTTATGGGTAGGACCCGACAAAGCCTTCTACTTTCCATAACAATCCTCAATAAGCGTGTCATCAGGCAATGTGAGGTAAGACCCCAAAATTCCATGAAATTACTGTTAATATTTTGTTTTGTGGCTTCAGTATATTAACATACACACAAAATATTTAGTTGTAAGTAATTAGTTAGAAACCTGAGAAATAGCACATTTTTAGACAATCTAATATTTTTTACTGACCAAATGAAAACATTAAAAAATTAAATCCTAGAAAGATACTCTTTAGAGTTGTAAGATAATTCTTATTTTTTGAATATTCTATCTCATTGCTTACAAATTTGCCTGATAACATGGCGTGTCTTGACACCCATTTGTGCCCATGTGGTCACCTCTTAAATCAATGTACACTCGAAGAAAGAAAAGTGTTCTTCAATATTCAGTGACAATGTTTGATAAAGTATGCACAGTCTTCCATGTTATTTGACCTGAGAACACCATCAACCTCTGTTTAGGTGATTGATGTAATTAATGAATCTTAGTGTGTTTGCAATTTCGGTTTTAGAATCTAAGTTTTAATTGTGCTGGTAAAACCATTGAAGGACATAATAATTAGTACAGTGCTAGTCCAATTAACAGAATTATTACAAATTATATTGTTAATCTCCATTTGTATACAATATTAATTGTTACTAGTCATTATCTTAGTTATATAATATTTATGTAATGGGCATTATTTTATTGACATTATCGTCACAAAAATGCAAGTAAACTTTTGTGAAACTGATTTTGTTTTTAATAGAATTGTGTTTTTATTATTATTATTTTACTCTTATTTGCTTTAGATCAATTTTGTGTTGATTGCTTTATATTATATTTTTAATATGGTTGATTACTAACATTTTAATTTCAAAATTATTTAAGGGTGGTTTATAATATTTCAATAAATATTTTCAAAAGCATTCTAAACTTAAGCTATGATATTTACTATAAATAAATTAAGAATACCCTAGTAATTTAATGCACAAAAAAAAGGTTCAAAGATTGCACTAGTCAAAAAACTTAGTCATAGTAAACTACAATTATCTTAAGCAGCGGAAAGCTGATAGTAAATTGTAATCAACATTTTTAGATATTTTGTCAAATAAACTTGATGTCGCTGTAGACTCTAAAATTATAACATATTACTAACATGTTTGTACCATACTTGTTTTGCAATTTAAACTTGATTGACCTCTAGGGGCATTTATTAAATGAAGCTCTATAAACACAACTATGACTTTTTCTTTTCACAAATAAATATATTATTGTTCTTTTAGTTCTTATTAATTAAATTTAATTGTAATTCATTCTATATTAGAGCACTAAGCCAAGTATGAATATAAGTTTAATCATTGTGATCTCAGATTTATTGATTTGGTTGGATTTCTGAAAAATGAGTAATTTCAGACACATTTGTCATACTTATACTAATGTTTTGTAATAAATAAAATGGTAGAGCACAAATATAAGTAAAAACACTAACACATATTTACATCGAAGTGTGTGTAAATATGTGTTAGTGTTTTTTGTGCTCTACCATTTTCCTAATATCCTATCATTTTATTTAATACAAAATGTTTTTGCTCAATGCACTTTTTTCATACATATTATACTGTTTGTATTTTGTTTGTTAAAACTATAGAATTGTGGTTGTAAATAAAAGGTTGTATAGAAAGTATTGGTACATTCAAACAAGCTGTGACACATAACTAGGTGGTATGTTTGACGTTGATCTTCAGCCAAGGGTACTGAGGATGTTTTCTCTTGTATGTGAAGTGACAGATTGTGAGTAAACCCTACGGTAGGGTGCTCTCTTAAAAATTGTTAAATTAGGTAGACAACAGATTACATTATACCACCATCCTGTATTTAATTTACAAACTACACTTAAAAAAGTATAAACTGCACAAAGTTAATAAATGTAAATAAAAGCTATAAAGTTATAAAAGTATAACAACTCACTTTATTTTAAGTGGAAGACTCCATCGTGAAATCCACACACACACACACACCAGTAAACAAAAAATATAAATAAATAGGTTTTTAACACTATCTTGAACACTTTACATACAACATACTTTAATAAGAATTAGTGTATCAATAAGTTTATCATTTAAAATAAAAATCTTATTTTCAGTTTTTGTCTTAAATGACATGACTAGTTCGTTAAAAGTTTGGTATCTTACAAATCATTGACTGTTCTATAGGCAGCATGGCCAAAACCTTTAATCTGTCCTCACTCATGGCATTTATTAATCAAATAACAAACACATAAAACATATTTAGATGTACTTTTGTCACATCCACATATCCACAGCTTTTTATCAAATAGTTATCAAAACAGCACTTAAATTCTCCTCTTTCTTTGCACTTTTTTGTACCTGACTTAGGTACTAATTGGGCACTGACCTTGAATTATTTTTATATCAAAAACTAATTTTCAATCAAGTAATTGAAAACTCAGTGAAAACTAGTATCGTCACGCTTTCTACTATAAAAATAAATGACTGACTGCAGTGTGTATCATGGCCCACAGGATCTCAGTTGAACTTAGCCCAAATAATGTGCTAGGTGAGCCCTGATGGCAGGGTGTCATGGCAACCACCCTGTGACGCATGCAGAATTTGGGACAGATCACATGTTAACATAGATGCACTTTTTGCCACTCATTGATGTGATTATGATTTTAATAATTTCCTTGATAATATGGGAAAATTGTTATGAATTTACAAAATATGTTTTGTTTTTTATTTTGCTTTATTTTTAAGGGGGGGGTTACACCCCAGAACCCTCTTTCATGAGATGCCCCAGTTTTTCCACCACAATTTACATACAATCATAGATACCTAATCATGCCGTTCTCTTACTGGGTATGCAAGAAACTGTAAAACTCCTAATGTTTCTATTTTTTGCACATTTGTCTACAACATTTAGCCATGTCTTACATGACCTACACCTTCCTTCTGATCCATACATTCTACCTTCATATATTTTCTTCGTCACTTAATCCATGCTCATCCTCTCAACATGTCCAAACCAATGTCAGATGCTTCTTTTACATTGACTTATTGGATTCTCTTTCAAATCACACTCCTTCAACACCCATTAATTACTGACTCTGACCGTACATATTTTTACACATACATTTCTTATATATCTCATTCCAACTGCATTCACCTTGCTCTTGTGTTTCTCCTAAAAATCCATGCTTCACATCCGTAGAACAACGTTGGCGTCAACACACTTTTATATATTGCCATCTTTGCCTCTTTTAATATTCTTTCATTCTTTGCAATAATACACAACTACACTCAGCAATGCCTTTACCGTATGTCGATTTCACCATAATTCCTATTCTTCGATTTTTACAGAACATTCTGCCAGATACACAAAATCATCCACTTGTTCTAACAGTTTTCCATTTATACAACCCTGACAATCATTTCCTGATCAGTCCTTATCACAAACTATCATCTTAGTTTTGAAGACATTTATATGAATATCCATTCTGTTTGTCGCTACATTCAAACAATGCAATGCATTCTGGAAGTCACTTATATTCTTAGCCATTAAAACGACATCATCTGCATATAATTCACATTCACACTGTCCATTTGAGCACCAAACTCATTTTATTCTGCTAAAAGGGTATGAATGCGGAAGGTCAAATTTTAGAGGAATATTTTCTGCATTAATGTGGGGGAAAACTACCTCATTACACTCGCCTAGGATCTAAATGACCTGATACGGCAAACCAAACATGACGAAACTGGTGTTTTTGTTTGTTGCTTACCTGTGTGAATTAAATTCACTACTAACACATGATATTGTTATTTATGACAAGTGTATCCAAATATAGGTCTGCAAACAGAGGGGCTGAGTTTGCTCAGACACCCCATGAGCCCCTTAACTGACCTCGTAATACATATCCAAACTGTTGCAGCAAAAAATAAATAAAACGTTTTAATTTTGAAAGTATTCTGTAAGAGACTACTGTAGTTTAATTTCTTTCGGGCAAGTAAGTGTCCTTGAACACTGCAAAGGTTATGGAGCCCTTTCATACCTGCGCACGGTTTCATCTTGGCCCCTCACTTGTTTAAGTTTGTTTACAGAATCATTTCCTATGTGTATGCACACATAGGTCCTCTGTTCACACCCATGCACTCAAGAAACATTAATGGTAGGTTAAATAACTGGGTTTTGAGGGGATACTTAAGTTCAGAGAACATTATTTTACCAATATTTTTATTGAACAAATAATGCCTTTTTTTAATCACATTGAAAAATGATACTTTAAGGGTTAAAAGACTGTGTTCATCCAACCCTCACAGGACTTTTTCAAGATTTATATATATTTTAAATGTATTATACATTGTCTTTTTTTTATCTCAAAATTAAGATAATCTCTCAGTCTTTTAACACGCAAACAATAAAATTGTAAACATGTCAACAAGGGAAAGAGTTGAAGAGAAGTGGCAAAATAGCCTACTCATAACAATTTGATATTTGAAAGGAGGAACTCTATAACATCATTCCTACTGTGGACCTTGTTAGAGCTCCGTGCAGCTTTGCCATGAATACACACCCAAACTATGTGGCAGTATTTTCTAGTGTGGTGTCTAATAAAAACACGAATATAATAATGCTATCAGTTACTTCTCTGTTTGTTTCGCTTCCTCATTTTATAAATTTCTTCATTAATTAATACATATATAGAATATTATTTGGAAGAAGGTATAGGAAAGGTGGATAGAAACATATAAAATGGGGACGAACACAAACCTAGGTCGGGGGATTGGGCGGTAATGATCGATTTTCTTTAAGAGGCAACCATTACCTCTTTGTCCATTGGCAGCAGTGTAAAGTGTGAACTGTGTTCTTCTTTTCATTGTAAAGGCCATATTGTGTTTGTCCCCCTTTTATATGTTTCTATCCACCTTTCCTATACCTTCTTCCAAATATAATACAATTACCTCATAAAGTGAAAAGAGGTTTTCCTTATTGAGTTACATGTATAGAATATTATTTTACATTTTGGTTCATTTTCCTGTCATGATAATTATTCTTACTTACATTGTCTCATCATCTGCGGCGGTGCTAATTTTATTTGCTCTTCAAGTGTACAAATAACTATAACACTGCCCCAGTTTCTCCAACACATCCATAAAACTACCAACTCATCACATCTGAGATTACCTTGGTTCCAATGATACACGTGAGCTGGATGCAAATTTATGATTAAAACATTTCTACTGACACTAAACAATATCAAACTGATTTGCATAGTTTTTACAATTATTTTAATCAAGTTTAAGGGTTTTTAAGTTTAGCTCTAAGATATAATTCTTCTCGTTTTATGAACGAAGGTTCTCTTTACAGTAGGGCTCCGCTCATATGGCGGGTTTTGTTCCAGAACCCAGCGGTAAAGTAGAACATAGCTATAAATAGCACATACAATTCTAATAACATGTATACATTATTGTATATAAAGTGTAGATAACTATTGAATGATTATTTGATAATAATTGATAGTTAAAATAGTGCCCATCACTACTATAAACAGACTGATTTATCGACATAAAATGGCGACCAAAGCCATTTAGTGTGCGCTTCATACCAAATAATGGAGGATGAGCGAGACAAGCGCTGAATGTAGTGAACATATATATATAACTTAAAATCTCTGTATTAGTGGAATGCTGTAAAGTGGGGCCCTATTTTACTATGTCATCTAATTTGACTAATATATTGCTTATTATTGCCTACAGCTCAATATTAGTAATATTACTATTTGACATTTTATAAAATGTTCTAATAGTATGTACTAAGGAACGGCCATATTAATAATGAAAGAAATTATGTCAATTAGTTTGTTATGCCACACATTAAACAGCTTTTACAAATAACCAAGTCTCAAACAAGTGAAGTGTGGGAGGTTAAAATGTTGTGTGACACCTCAGTTACAAGATTATTTAGTGAAATGTTAATTTGTTACACTTAAACTGGTTTTACAAATGTATAAATATTAAAGTTAGATGTGAAATAGTTTTTTAAGAAATTGTATAAAAAAATTAAATGTAGAATAACAATGGAGACCTTCGATGGCTGCATGGTCTAAGGCGCTACTCTCCTGCTAGACTAGACTGCCAATGACTGGGAGACCGTGGTTCGATCCTTGTCGGGTGTACTGAGGGTGGTTTTTACTAAACAGTTTCCCACACAAATGCGAGTAAACTTCCTCTAAATTCAACCTTTCTTATCCCTAATTCATTAGCATAATTAATGCAAAGAGTATAACCTGAATGGGTAGTAAGACACAGTGCTAAAATAAAACTATAACTAAGATAAAATGTAAAATATAATAAATTAAAATTGTTTTAAGTTGAATATTAGGGAAAAAAAATTGATTGAAACCTGATCTTTAATCTTTTTTTAGTTTTTTTAGTCCCCTGCTTGTAGAGTCGTCTCCTTGTTTATAAATGCAACATGTTTCAATGCTAAGACCATCTTCAGGAAGCTTAAACATAGAGAATGGATGTTAATCTCTCTTCACTTCTAGAAAGCAAGGATGATGCAAATTAAAAAACTTTGATATTAAATTAAATTATTTCTGTGATCGTGGAGAACATTGTTGAAGAGTCGATGCCAAATAAATTATTTTGTTTTATTAATATAATTGGCATTGACTCTTGAATACTGTTCTTCATGATTACATAAATAATCTGATTTAACTTGCTCAAGTGGCCGCATGGTCTAAGGCATGTGATCCGGGTTCAAGCCTTGGTCGAATCTATTGAAGGTGTTTTTTTTTCTTAATGGTTTCACACACTCTTTTCACGAAAATGTAAGTAGATTACCTCTACAATGCTTCCTTCCTCATCCATCCCCCATTAGCGTAGCTAGTAGATATGCGTATATTTAACCTGAACAAGTATTAAGATGAGGTGATTAAGGAACAGGAAACCAACAGGCTAAAAAAATTGTTTCAGTATGTTTTACATTTATATTGTGTGTTACAACAACTCGGTGACCTGGCGGTCTAGGGGTAAGGTGTCAGACTTCTGTGCTGGCGGCCGGGGTTCAATCCTCGGTCCCGGCACATATTTATCTGATTACCAAACCCTTCCTTCACCTCTGACAAGACATCTTGTGAATGTGAGGAATGCCAGGCCTCCACCGTGGTTCGGATTCCACGTTAAACTGTAGGTCCTCCATTTCATCTCACAATCACCCTACCATTACACATTAGCGTAAGTGCGTATAACCCGAACGGGTAGTAAGACGCGGTGCTAATAATAATAATAATAATAATAATAATAATACAACTCTAGTTTTAATATTTAACTTGAAACAATTTTAACTGATTTTGTCAAACATTTATCTTTTAGTTATCGTCATTCTTTTAATTCTTTGATCCAATTTTTTAAAAAGCTATTTCCATATCCCTATACATTTTAAAACCAGTTTAAGTGTCACATTGACAACATAACTTCCCACATTTCACTTGTGTATCTTGATAATTTGTAAAACGTAACAAACTAATTGAAATAATTTATTTTGTTATTAATAGTTATATTGTTAGCATTTAAGTGAAATATCATTAGTTTTGTTGTAATAGTTTGCACAGATTATATATTAGAAACATGAACAGAATAGTGACATCTAGGCACAAACCTTTCTATAATGGTAACTGTACAGCCCCCCCCCCCACTTTTATTTAAAATAAATAACTATACATTTGATTATTATTATTTTTCCTGTCCTCTCTCGCTACCTGTTTGGGCAATATGGATGTATATATATTAATTACAGTAATGGGGTAGGAATCAGGATGATAGAATAGAATTTAGAAGAAATGTACCCATATTTGTGTAGCAAGAGTTTGGATAGCCATTTTATGAAAATCGCATCATAGGTACACCCAAGCAGGATTCAAACCTTAACTCCACATAACCAGACTTGACTCTAAGAGCTTGACATTCATACCACACGTCCACTGTCACGGGGGTATGCATTCAAGAACAACACTTAAGTCTTGTTCAGGAGTGTTGGGGATGGGGAGGGGCTCACCCCCGCCCCCAATGTTAGTTTTATAACATTAGAAGCTGGGAATTTTGTGAGATTTGAGATCTGGAGTTGAGAAATTCTAGGCTTATTCTGTAACCCATTACTTTCTATTATGAAAGTCCTTAACCACAGACAAATTTCAAATTTCTCGACTGTTAATCCCTACTCTACAAAAATCATCAAACATTGAAAAGAGATTCCTTCTGTAGTAAATTGTAGAAAGCTTAGTTAATCAAGAAGTCTAGTAGCGCCGTTGTCAGTAGGCAGACACAACTGCCAATGAGTCTATGTGATATGGAAATGAATCATAAGGGAACATGAGCTGCCCAGGAGCAATATTTCACTCGGCCAGCAATGCTTGGAGTGGCAGCACTGTCCGCCAATGTTTTGTTTATGGTTTAGTGTTTTTAGTTGTGACTTCTAGAATGTCACAGTTTTATGATCCAAATTATCATATACTGTACAGCCAATGCCTTATTTGGGGCTTTATAAAAATTTTAAGGCATAAATGCAGTGAATGTTACACAACATTTTATTGTTTTCTTATCAAAATCTCTGACTGATGAAATAAGGACATTGATTCTGATAGCGTCTTGCTGACTTGTTTACTGTGGCAGCCTTGTAATGCTGCTAGCATAACATAAAATCATACCCCCTCCCCTCCCCGGCCTGTTTATTCTTTTTTACTGCATATTAGTCGCAGATAATCACTATAAACAATTTATAATAATTAAAACAAGCATTATTGGACATACAGGTTTAATGTCACGCTCCTTTGGCTTGTTGGTGTAGGTGAAGTAAGGATTTTAATTCTGACCAGGTGTAGTTTATCCTAATATCCTTCCAAGCAAAAAAGGATACATTTCCTCTAAATTTCACCCATCTCGTTGGTGTAGTTAACTGTAGTAGTCCGGGCTGGTAGTAATACACAATGAAAAAACTTAAAAACTAGGATTTGAACGCTTTTAAGTTATCAAAGGGTCGCGATGGCCGCAGAGAAAAGCTGTGGTCATAAACTACAAAATGTTGGAAACCGCTGTAATAAAGTCAGTAACATTTTTTAATCTAAAATAACTCCTCCTACTCCTCAGAAGTGTCATCTCGCATGCCTGTATCCTCTTTCCTTTCCCTCGTCACCCAGGTTTCTAACACATACTTCAGTATTGAGACATAGTACGGCCTGCACATCACTCCTTTGGACTCCTGCTGCACATCTCTTCAGAGCATAAATAACTTCTTAGTACTCACAATGCCAGATAGCCAGAGCCATCACTTCTGCTGTCCAAAATGTTGTCTTTAGATTTAAACAGTGTTTGCTAATGTTTGTATCAAATATAATATAAGAACTCTTTACTTTTATTGCCCCTTCTTCTAATGAGTTATCTTAGTTAATGCTAAGAACTAAGGAAAATGTGCAAATTGTATGTTGATGCAACGAGACGCGTGTTTATTTGGCGTTCAGCTCTTCAAAATGTAGAGCATGTAGAGAACTACATGGAACATTCCAAGAATAGTATCTAATGCGGGCTACAAAAACTATTTGTGTTAAATCTTCCTAGTTCTTTCTTCTGAGTTCTGAAATAGTTTTATTTCTATAAGTTTAAAAATGTGTATTTTATCATTGTTTAAAGAAAGGTGTATTCTGAGCTAAGAGATGACAAAGGGAGTGGCCCAAGTATTTATTCATGTGTGAGATTAACAAAAAATGCAGTGGTGATTGTGCATTGTAAACTTAGCAAACACATTGTGGTTCAAAATCAAATAATATAATAATTGATTTACTCAGGTTTACTTTCGGTTTTTATTGATCAACTATGTTTTAAGCAAATTATTTATCTTTCTACCATTCAGTAAACTACCCTTAATTTTAGGGTTGGATCTCTTAATTTCAAAAACCCCTTGGGGGGATCTTATGAAAATCCCAGACACCAAGTTTTAGCTCAATTAGTAAAATAGTTTCAGCTCTAGTCTGGGATACAGACATATAGTAATGCGAAGAAAAAAAAATTATTTCGAGTGTCATGAAATGTTGCCATTTACCATCTCGAGTTCGATTTTTTTGACAATTATAATACTTTTTCTCCAATATGTCTAAATAAATTATTCTCAAATTTTGAAGAATTTTTTCATCTGAATTTCCCGAGGGGGAACTTCTGCCATCTCGCTCCCATGAGAGTGTCTTTGCCTTGCCCCCCACCCTACACGAAAATCCTGGACCTGTCCCTCTGTAGCAATATAAGAACTGTCTATCATTAATAACCTTGTGAGGATCATTTTGAAGGCCTGGGATGTACATTTTGTTGTGAGGGTTCTAAGAGACTACTTTTTCTCAACTCAAATCTGATCCTATTTTGATGTTTACCAGCATTGGGTGGGGATGATGTGTGTGAACATCTTGAGATACGAGGGCGTTCACATGTGTAGCCATCTATAAATCAACTAGTGAACAATGCAGTTACGATGAGCCATTTCTCCTCTAAAACAAAATGTGTACATATGTGAAAATGCTGATAGTGAAAGTGTGCATAACTTGATTTAACTGTATTTAATTCATGTGTCTCACAACTGATATTTGAAGGTTGTCCACAGGATCAGTTCAATAGCTGAATCAAAATGATAACATGGGCACAGGAATCAAACCCTGAACTTTTGGCTTGGCCTGTAGATGCTCTACCCCTGAGCCATCTTTACTACAGTAGTTGGTGTATTGAGTCTAATTGTGGTAAATGGTGAAAATGTCGACCACTCAGAGCTAAATGCGGCAAAGCAATTGTAAATATTAAATTCATATGTTATCACAACTAATACTTTATACAATATAAGATCTGAATAAGAGACAAATCAGGAAGAGTCTTTCACGCTTTTACTAATACTAAATTGTGAAAAAATATCTTATATCAAACCAGTAATCTCTTAAGGCGATCTTATTCCTTTGATGGTCATCTGGACCACTTAAATGTAATATTTTGAAAAATAAACATAAGTTCTGAAACACATTAAAATGTATTAAATATATTTCAATAGATGTGTACCAAATGTCATTAAACATTCTTGAAGATTTCTTTAGTATTTTCGCTGACTATATTTGGAGCACAATGTGTGTATTTGTAAGTAAACCTGCAGTCCTAGAGCCAATTGGTTTCACAGTCCCTCTGTCCCAGTACTGATATAAAACAATTGTGTTTGAAAATACTAGCTGGTATGACCATTTTTATAGTGTTCCTTTTAATTAATGAAAAGGTATTGGCAAGTATAGCAATTTCAAATTATTATATTGTCGATAAGATTGAAATAATAGAAAAATATAACATATACAAACTGTTTTATATGATACACAAGGGAATATACTTTTAAAATAGTTTTAAACTAAAGAATGTGTTGTTAGCAACCTTTAAATTGTATAGTCATCTAGCTAGAATGATATCAAATCTATTGTTTTCCCACCTGCTCGATGAAGGTGGTGATTCTCGATTACCATTCGATTTATTTTAAGTGGCCAAGTTTTAAAAAGGTGATTTGATCTGAAAGACAATATAATCCTGTTTGTCGGACAAAACTTAACTTTATCGGCATTTTTGTTTACTTGATTGGCCTCATATTCTTCGTGCTTTCAGTTTTAAGGTGAATTCTCTCTCTCTCTCTTCAAAACGTAATTAACTTCATGTTTGATATGCATAGAAAAATATTAGATCTCAAATATTTTAACTGAGCCTTTATCAAAATTTATATCCAGGTTTTACTGTGAAATTCAGTAAAATTTTGCAATTTAGATATGGATCTGAACTTTTTAAATGAACATCTTTCAAATGTTTGAAATTGTAAAAACTAGCTTTATCGAAAAACATTGAGTCCCTTAATAATAATTATGTACATTTTTTAGAAGATTGATTGTCTGTATAAAAAGTTATCAGTGGTGTTGCAAAGTATGAGTAAAACTACGCTTCATAGACAAAACGTTTAAAATAATTATGGAAATATAAAAGATTGTGAAAGTATTCACACCCGACTATGATTTTCTATTGTTTTTGTCTTTAATACTTAAACTTTTTTTAGCACTGCACCTTACTACTTGTTCAGGTTATATGCATATGTACTAATTATGTTAAGGATGAGGAAGGTTGAATTCATAGGAAGTGTATCCACATTTGTGTGGAGGAAGAGTGGAAAACCATTTTAGAAAAAAAACTCGGTATGCCCAACCGAGATTCGAACCCTGATTTCCCTGTCATCAGTAGGTATAGTAACATGAGAGTGACACCTTAGACAATGTAACCACGTAAGCAGGTTATTTGAAATTCACTGACTACTTTGGCCATCAGGTGGTATGATAAACATATCAAAACTTTGTTTAGTGTTACACTAAAACAATTTATTGAACTAAAAATTGTTGTATCAATTATTGCAGCTATTTAAAAAATAACTAAGACTAATAGGTAACAAACACCATAGACAAAGTCAACACACTTGACAAACTAACAATTGTTGTCAAATGAATTATTAATTTATACAGCGGTTTCAAATTTTTGTTTGAATTTGTCAATATGTTGTCATTTAATGTTTGAAACTACCAGTTGTTAGCTTTGTACTACATTTTCTTATATTTGGCAACTTAAATCTCCTCGCACATCGACATAGTACCGGATGCGTGGATTTCTATTCCACTTTGAAAGGGAATAGACACGTACGATACTGTCATGGCGCCCATTGCCTGCTCCCACTACACCCTCTCTACCCTCGGTCTACTCTAAAGTCTCCTGGTGAGGCGGAATTGTCATTATATTGTATTTGAATTGTGAAATGGATAATTTTGAAGAGGAGCTAATTATTGTTGTACAAGCGTAAAAACTTATTTATAACATTGGGGATCAGTTTTATTATGACACTAAATACTACAAGAACAATGTAAGGGTTGAAATTTGCGAGCACATTGAACAGGTAAGCAGACTTAAGCTTAATACTAAATTATACAGGTAGGATATTAATTATGATTAAATAAAACATTTTATCCGAAGGAAGAGTATGGGATGTGGTGAAGGAAACAAGTTCTTGGAGTATACATCGTGTATACAATCTCGGCGTGCAGGACCGTCGCGGCAATACGATACCATAATACCATACTGCCACTGTCCTGGCACCATACACAAACAATGCTATGTCTGTGTGTGAGGACCTTAACTATTCAATAAATGGTGAGCTTTCCATCGCATATTATATAATTTATTGGGTGCTAGGTTTGTTGGGATGATTATATAATAATACTGTTTTAAGGGGCCCATTCTTCTATAATATTATTGAAAATCAGTTAATAATTTCCCTTACTTTCTACAAAATGAATTCCTAAATAACAGGTCCATATTGGCACATGACCCAGCGTGGCAGAATTTCAGGAGCCGCTAAAAAAAGACACAAAAAAGACTTGAAAAGGTAGATTTAAAAACATGTCATATTAATATGATTGCTTAATAAATTTGAAAAAAAAAAATTCATACAAAAACATGATAAAAAGGTCTACACATCTTTATCTTTCAGTGCAAAAGGTGATTGGATATATGAACTTATTGTTTAAAATGTTGTATAAGCAACAAAATCATTTGTTAACGAATACTCACAGTTTCAAGGCTACTTATCAAATGTGGAAAATGCTTCAGAGATTGCTTTAGAAATTAGGCTTTTGTTCAAAAGTAAATAAATATCTGACAGTTATATACAGTACCTGTTCATTAACATTTCTCTCGCAATGTATCTATAAGCACCAGTGTCCAATTGTGGCATTGAAATACAGCATTAAGATGCACAGACACATAATTGGGGCCAAGTATGTCAGAAAATTGACTACATGCCATGGCCGTGTCAAGTAAGAATCACAACTTGTTCAAACATGTGACTGACTAAATCATAGATGTCTTAAGAATCAAATAGCCAAAGCTATTATTTATGTTTTTAGTGAGAATTTGATCGATGTCTTAGTTAAAGAAAAATCTGAATGGAAGATGCTCAAGACAGACATTGACAACATTTTTCAACTCTAAGGTGTGGTAAATTGCCAACAGCCCAGGAATGGCAAACAGAATTTATGCCCCTGTTTATTTTAATAAATTCATATTGTTCATTAAAAATAGTTTTCACTAGTAGGTGCAGCATTAATCTTGTAAATGTGGGTGTGTAGTATAAAAATCTGTGTAAGAGCCATCATTTAAAAAAATAATATAATACCTACGGTATCACATTAAAGTATTCTTAAAGCATAACTATAATTTTAATTTGACAACTCTGAAAGTTTAAAAAGATAAAAGTGGTTCTATTTACACGGATGAAAACTATAAATTAAAACAAGTATTGGTTCACTTATGTTTTACAAAGTACTGTAATTAATTTCTAATTAGTGTGAAATCATATATCTCTTGTGTTTTTAACTAAAATTATTTTAGTTCTGAAATCTGATTTGTAGCTTACACTAACATACTTATTTTTAAAGTAAAAAAAAGTTATATCATTTATTGCTATTTGGATATGTGTTTGGATTAAATCTTACAGTTAATAGAACTTTAATTTGTCCATTACATGTATTTATAAAAAATATATATATATATATATATATATATATGGTTAAGTTTATTCAGATGATTGCATCAAAATGTGTTTATAAGTTTTTTTTACTAATACCAGCTTTAAAACATGTTTCTATGTTTCTAAGATCTGGAGGTATAGAAAGACATTCACTTGTAGCTAAATTGTTTTACAAACCTGCACCTCTTCATTCTTGGCAGTGTAATCAGATTTTGTTTGAACAAACAATTTGTAACAATGCATGTTGTCAACATTTAGTAGTATGATTCATTGTTTACTTTGCAGACTTGAATGCATTGTAGTAATTGTATCTTATACATCTGTTTTAGTTTGCTGTGGCCTATTTTATATTGGTTAAGCCTAGTACATACAACACGATTTCTTGTACAAAATGTTATGTAAGAGATTGTACCATACCATGGTCACACCGATTGGATACAAGCTTTACCTCAAGACTGTTAGTTATTATTTAGCTATTATTTATTTATTAAAATTTGAAGGAGCTATTCATTCACGTTACAAACACTGCATATTATAGACAGATTTCAGGAAGAATAAAAATACTAAAAACCAACAAAAAAGATTAGATATAGTTAGTATAAATATAAATTAAGACAAGTAAAAGAAAAACATTAAAGCACAAGTACACAAAACAAGAAAAAATACACAATAAAAACAAGTAGCTCTCAGTCTGATAATATTTTTCTAAATGGGTGGTGACCTGGCGGTCTAGGGGTAAGGTGTCAGACTTCTATGCTGGCGGCCGGAGTTCAATCCTCGGTCCCGGCACAGATTTATCT
>CABEEJ010002508.1:0-70213 GCA_901482245.1 Timema douglasi
ATCCTGCAGTCATGTGAGGAGGTATAGCATACCGCGTGGGCTGAGCCAGTGAGTTGCTACCTTACAAACTCGACGGAGTGTACATATATCTTGTGGAACTCCCCCTAAACCAGATGCAAGGAAGACATGTGGACTGACCTGACTGACAGAAGCTGACGCAGAGCTGTAGTTCCTGGTGACGGTGACCACAGGGTAGCCCATCTGATTGATCCACGTGTCCATCACAGTCTTCACGTTGAGGTCAGCGTCAGGTGAGTCTAGAAGTAATTGCTCCTGCAGCGCCGCGAACAAGTTGTCCGGTTCTGAGTTGCTGTAGCCACTTGAAAACAATTAATCAACCTAGTGTAGCATAGTCACTTAAAGAAAATTGAGGTTTGTTTAGGGCCTAAGGATCTTGGCGGAGGGAAATTTAAGCACTTTTGTTGGTACTCTAACTATCTTAAAGATTTATCAACCAGTCTATGAATTGATTCGAGTAAAGGTGATAGTATACCCATATGAATGAGGAATGTATTATAAAAATGAGATGTACCCACATTTACGTAGGGGGAGAGTGGGAAAATTTCTAGGAAAAATAAAATTACGTACACCTGGCAAGGAATTAAACACTGACCTTTTTATGGCAAACCAGACTATAGGAGCTTTGTGTTTAGTTCGTCTACCAATGATGCAAGTCCCAGTAATCCTATTTCCTTGGAATTTTTGTTAAAATTATGAATATCTTATTATTTTAAAGCACATTTTAAGACCTTTACAAACATGAGTCAATACATAATTGAAACCAAGCTTATGTTTTCTTAAGAAAATATTTATTTAAAAGTATTACATTAATATTATAAACTTACTGGTTTGCCAGATAAGTGTGTAGTCCTTTTAGGAAAGTATCACGAGTTAAAAAGTGCTCCATCATTCGAATCACGGTACCAGCTGGAAACAAATAAGCCATTCAGTTTGTTTTTAATTATTTCCATACATGCTAAATTAATTAATTAATTTATGGTGAACTACAATTCCCTCAAGGCATTTAAGAAGAGGAGAAATTTAATAAAAGCGATGATTAAGGCCTTTGTTCGGAAGAATCTGTTTAATCGTTTACAGACCTGAGTCAAATATATATGCTGCTCATTTCAGGTTTTAGCAATATCTAGCTATTTTAATCTCAATTAAATTTATCTACCCCCTTCCAATTATAGTTTTGTGTGAATATGATTTTTTCAGAATTTCTAATTAATAGTATTATTGTTTTAATTAGGTAAAATGATACCTGGATAGTAATTTGAATCCTGGTCCTCCAACTTTAAGCATTATTAACCTCTTTTCCAACTGAGCTATTCGGGTTTTTATCCCAGTTTGTGTTTAAATTAGCTATGTGATTTTGAGAAATTTAAGTTTGACAACGACAGTGTTGGATGGTTCAGTTGGTAGAGCGGTCAGTACGTAGAACTGTAGTACTAGGGCTCATATCTCGGTCAGAGTATCTTTATTTAAACTTGAGCAGCAACTAAGGCTACTTTATTTGGAAAGAGAATAAATAAAAAGTCTTGAAATGTTTAATCCAGGAATAATATACCTGTCTTTAATATTGGAGGTAGAAGTTTGATGGCAACAACCTCACTGAAGGTGTATTTCACAAAACCAAAATTTAGTTCCACAATGTATTCAGGTGAACGGAGATGCATTTATTTAGTGTGAAGTTATATTATATTTTACCTAGATTAGGTTATTTATTCCACTTTTACTTGATACTAGTAGAATGTTTAGATAGCTGAAGGAGTCAAAATTGTTACCTTTCGCATAGTTGACAAAATCGAAGACTGACCAAATCTCCGAAGGCGTGGCCACATCATACATCATTGGTCGAGAGGTCTCTAGAGCATCTGAAGAAAGGGCTGATTGGTGGTCCATAAGTACAAACTGCTCTTCCAGCCTCCAATCAGGCTCAACCTTTCATAAAACATAATCTTGTGAGGAGATGATTCATAGTTGAGTTAAACACTGTCATCATCTTTTAAGTCTTTATTTATTTTTTATGGTAATATTCTAAAGTTAAAATATAAAGTTAAATATTTTAAAATGTAGTTTTTATAGTTATACACATAAACTTACTAAGCTGCAAACTAAACAAATAAAGGGTACGGAACTCCGCACGGACTTTCTCGCTCTATTGTTTTATAATGGATATATTTACTCAAACCTCCTAATATATGATGTGAAGCAAAATAATATACAATAGAAAACCCAAGCATAAATTGCACTTTATTTAAGTAAAACATTTTTTGAGTCCTGGTTTAAATTTTTATAATTTTATTTTTAAAGAATTAATGTCTTCATTTGTATGTTTGGTACGATAAAAAAAGATCAATATTGGGTACACCAGGTTCAACAATTCTTATTAAAATTTCAACTTCCGGATAAAATTTTCAACATTTCACCCTTCCCAATTCCTAATCAATTAGCGTAATTAGTACTTAAAGCGTATAACCCGAACGGGTAGTGCTAAATATTATTATTATAATAGATACTTACTTATATTTAATTACTCTATGGTAATGGAGAAATATTGCGTTAAAAGTTAAGTAGCATCTGTTTACAACTAAAGCTCACAAAATTGTATTAATACATTTGCTAATATCTCAGAAACGGTTGCATTTATAAAAATATATTTTATGTGGTAATAGTACTACAATTTTGCAATGATAAGTTACTTAGTATCTCAAATAGTTGCGGAGATACGGAAGTTTCTGCTTTTGTAAGGTACCCTAAAATTCATTTTCATGGTAAAATGAAAATAGCGAGTTTATTTATAATCTTAATCAACGCCTAGATACAAATTTTAATCAAAATCGTTAGAGTCGATTTTGAAAAACTCGATATTTTTTCTCTTTTCGCCCTTTCTTAAACTACTCTTAATTTTAAGTTTAAACAGACACAAAGAGTGACGTCATTGCAAAGACAACTTTTTAGGGTTAGGGGGCTGTGAGACGTCGATATCCATCAACATTTCAGGTTAGATTTTCTTTTGCGGTCACAATACTTTTACCTTTTGTGTTCAAAAAGTTAAAAATATACATACATATAGCTTGAAAGTTACTTGTTTTATAAAAATATGCTTCTTATAAAATATTTGTAATACAAAGAAACCTACATATTTGTAACGATAAGTAATTTAATATCTCAAATAGCGTAGGAGATATTATTAAAAAAAGAAGTTAATTCACGCATCAGACCGGAGCCCTTAAAGTCATTTTTCCCATATATTGAGGGAAGCCATTTTGTTCGAAATATTTATAAATGTTTAGAAATGAAATTTAATCAAAATCGTTAGAGACTATTTTGAGAAAATCTACTTTTTCTCTTTTTGCCCTTCAGTAAACTACCCTTAATTTTAGGGTTAGATATCCAATTCCAAAAACCCCTCGGGGCAACCCTATAAAAACCCTAGATACCAAGTTCTAGCCCGATTGGTAAAACAGTCTAGGCTCTAGTTGGAGGTACAGACAGACAGACCGACTGACGGAAAGTCTTGAGTTAGATTTTTTTTACAATCACAATACTTTCTCTACATGTAATATAGCGAGAAAGTAAAAACTACAGTAATACTAAAACAACGAATTCATATGCATTGATAATCTAATACGTAATGGTTGTATATAAGATCAGTCCTGATACTAGAATGAAATTCAATTAAGTACAAAATTAAAACTTTGACAAGGGCATCGAATTCGTGTCTAGGTTGTCATTTCTAACTTTAGCAAACCAAGTTTATGCTAGAATTGTCTCTAGTTACTTTATTTACTTCTAAAGCTCTTAAAAATAGTTTTAGTACCCCAATTATACCAAAATACTGAAACAACAAATATGATTAAATATTCCATAACACTTACCTTTAATCTCCTATATTATTTGAAAGCGGTAAGAAAAAGTATTATATTATATTCTGAAAATTGAAAAATGACACCTGGACACGGGAATCGAACACGGGACCTTTTTCAATTTTCAGAATATGATATCTAAGTGGTGTTATCCTCATTAAAATGCATTAACAATAGTTTCGGCTATTTGTTTCATTATTATATTATAGTTCTCAATTGTGTTTCCCCAGATACTAATATGTAACTACTATTCTATTTTGAGATACCCACGCATGCGCACATACTGTTTTACAATTGAGTAACCTTAAGGCTTCATGTACAATTTCACAGCAGTATACGCCATATGATCAAGTTGTTTTAGTTGGTAAATTGAAAAATATAGCAGTATTTTGGTTTATAACCACGTATTTATATCAGAAAGTAGTATTGTTTTAAAAGTAAGATCTCACGGAAGCAAATTTCCTGCAACACCAATTTACCGGATATCTTAATGCAGCAGTATCATGACTTGACGTTGGGATAAGTAGAGTTAGTTTAAACTATAAATATGAATTATTGTTCTCTTCACTCAGAAGAACACTAACCGGCCCAATGATGTGGTTAGTGGCTACAAGATTACGGGTCCCGGGCTCGATTCCCGGCTGGTACCTTAGGTATTTTTCATGAAAGGGCAACTATTCCAACGATGACCAGGGTTTGTTTGGTTAGTCAAGCTTAACTTAGGATTAAAAGCTTCTACTGGTTCCACAACCTTATATTCACTATCATCATCACCTAATCTCATCGGGACATAGAATTAATTAGCTTCCACGGAAAGTATGTTTGAACTGTACATTCGGGCGTCCCCTTGTCCAACGATACATAAATACTTGTTAATCTTTCCCAAACCGGGCTATGAATCATGTAGCACAGACGTGAATTATTATTATAGTAGAACATTAATTTGACATATATATGTGAGGTACTCAGAGCAAGTATACGTATGATTAGCCAAACGGAGACCAAGTAGCAGATACAATATTCTAGGTAAAGTTTAACTAAGCTTTGCTTACCCTGGCAGCACTTTACCGAAATGAAAATGTTATACGTCTAGTTTTCTCACCAGAGCCGTGGCGAAGGTCTCGAAATAAGTGGCGAACCCCTCGTTGAGCCAGGCGTACTTCCACCACTGCAATGTGACCAGGTTACCAAACCACATGTGGGCTATCTCGTGAGCTACGATCGTGGCTATCGTCTGCTTGTTGGAGGTCGTAGACACATTCTCGTCCCACAAGATCAGACGCTCTCTATAAGGAACAAGCAAAAAGAGGGCTTAGAGATAAAGGGATCTGGATGAGTATCTATCAATTGAAAATCGTTAAATACTTCTACAACTACAGTAGTCCCATGGCTACTTTGGTGCCGACTGACAACTGAGGGCTTTGAAAAGTTATCAGACCAAATTATGTATCCTTACGCCGAACAAAAAAATAATGTTTTTATCAGATGCCACTTCTGACGATCAAATTTTAGGTACATACCTAAATGTTGACTGTCAGAAGTCAGCTGTGAGCTGTCAGTCAGCACCAAAGAAGCCATGGGGCTACTGTAAGGTACCTAGTATTTTCACTGCCAGACCTGATAGATGAAGGGACCTGATCACCAAAAACGCGGTTGGGTTTTATTACGTAATGGTTCTCTCACTTCTCTAGGGATAAACTTTTGTGTATTTTCTTTAGATCTATTTCCTTAATCCTTTTTGAGCCTACAAGAAAAATTAAATTGTTATTTTTTAATGCAATATAATTTATTTTGTACTCCTAGTCCCCTTTTTTTACGTTAAGAATTAAAAATTATTTCAAGATTTTTCCCAATTTCCGTATTGTTACTTTTATGATATCGTATTGTTCAATGAAATCAATAAAAATGTTTCATCGTATTCGATAAATAGAACAGGCATTTTCATTATTTTTGTTTATTTATTTAATTACTGAACAGATACATTTCTAAGTAATGATTTCTAAGTTTTTTTTAAAATTTAGGTAAATAAAAACTAGCCAAGTTTATAAAATGGTGACAAATATTTCTAGCTGCTCATAGTTCTTTATTTTATAATACGCCAATGTTTATTTATTTGCTTATTAGTAATAGGTTCCTTGTAACACTAGTCCTTAAACGTTTGAAGCTAATCCCAGTGATGTGGCATGCAGTGTTTCCAGTATAAGCAGAGTTGGTTGAAACTGTACTCGTAAATTTTTCTCAACACTCAGTAGAGCACTCATTGGTCAGATATCAATGGAAACATATTTCCATGTGAGATATTTCAAACATCCTATATGTGATTGGTCAAGTGGGGACTGAGTAAAGGACAACATAATTATGTCTAAGCCAGTTACAGTTTTAACAAGCTCTGATTATCCTTTCAGCACTCCACAGATCGCTATTAGTCAATCCAAATCTTACGGGAAATATGTACTTTTATAGATTTGATACACAGTATCGATATCATATATTAATTATACAAACATAAGACTAAGCACCTTAGGTATATGGAATATGTAGACTAGATTATATTTCATAGCTTCATGATCTATATCTTTTACGGAATACTTTTTTTCTTAGCACCAAGTTTTATTAGCTGTTTGGGTTATACGCTAATGTACTGATTATACTATTGATTTTAGGGATTAGGACGGTTATATTTAACGAAAGAGTTCTCGCATTTTCGTGGAAAATAATTTTGGAAAAACCACTCTCAGTACACCCGACCTCGTAGCACGTTAGACCACGGAGCCACTGAAGCGATTTTTTTTACGGAATACTAGCACAAAATGTTTGTTTGTATGGTTTTTATTTTATCAAATTAAACATATACATAAAGAAATTAATAAAACATGAAAAACATAGAGGAACCAACATTAACACCAGCCCCGAAGGGCTCTCGAAAACGAACACGACATAGGGATAAGTACAATCACAACATGAAAGGTATTGGCGCCCTCGCGGGCTGATAATTGCGTTCTATAGGTAAGGGGTGGAAAAAGTATTCAAAAAACCCACCCCATCGCTCATAGCGGGTCGCCAGGACCATGACAAAACGTACAACGTACAAAGGATAGGGACAGACGGAAAACAGTGGAAGGGAACAAGAAACGTGGGAAAACATAAAGATATGAAAAACATATGTAATTGAAATGTTTCTGATGAATAATGTCTTTGGTTGGATTAGACTGTTTTACTGGAAAATGGCCAACCCCCAATGACACTTGGCGGGGTTGGCGGCGGACATATAAGCACGAAACGAAACGGCACAAAATGTGTATTGAGTTTTAGGACGATCAAGATTATATATACACATACACATACATCTTGATCGTATATGTAATGTATATATATATGTATATATAATCTTAATCGTCCTAAAACTCAATAGACACATTTTGTGCTAGTATATATATATAATAGGTCTGTTCTAACCTGTATGTGACAATACCCCAGTTCTCCATCGCCCCAGCGGAGAAGTCCGGGATGGCCACCTGGTCTAACTTTGGCAGTTGGTAGTTGTGCCCTATCAGCCTCTCCATGGCGGTCACGGTGGGCTGACTGATGCTCAGGGCGTACGACGCCTGGGAGGTAGCCTCCTCGCGCTGCCATATCGTCACGTTGCCGGCGGCGTTGGTCACTTTGTCGAAGTCTGAGACAACGAAGGCGATCAGGTAGGTTGACATGTACGGCGTCTCTTCGAAGTGGTCCCAGATCCGTCCATCCTCGGTCTGTCTGTGGAAAGGTATCGTATTGTCAACATGGAAGTTTCTTAGTGTTCGAAGAAGAGTTCACCATATGATGATAGAACTAAAAATATAATTAAAATATCACCTAGATTTTGATTCTGAGACTATTTTGTCTACCACGTTCATTATTTAAACTTTTGTTTTTAATTAGTATTATACATTTTATTAAGTTGAGGTATTTCACGTGCACTTTCTGAACCGAATGGTTATATCTACAAACGAGAATTTCTATGAGCAAGACTGAAAGAGCTTAAAATATTCGCCGGGAAAAGTTCATTCACATATCTTGCATGGCTCTTTTACACACAATCGACACGGGACTTAAGCCTTTACTTCCCCTCCGACGTAAGTTGTGCTACAGATTCTTATTACTCAAGATAAATCCACCTACGCTAGATGGGTTTGAACCCAGGAACATCGGGTTATAAGCCAAACCCTTTACCTCAACACCACCGAGGTTGATGTTGAATTAATAGTGACACACTCACTTAATTTGTTCAATTTATTTTAAATGTAGATTTCAATCATCGACTAAATCATGGAAGAATTATATATTTTACCTCAACTCCTTCTGAAATAATATTGTTCGAATACACGTAGTTATTAAAATATGTGGTAAATTGTATCATATAAAGAAACTATTGCATCCACACGGAGAAAATACCCCGTTCTTTGAACGTTTAACCTTAGTATTAAGTTGTTGTTTTTACTTTAGAATTCTCAAAATATTTTCTCTAATTTTATTGAATTATTAAATATTTCAAATCGATAATTAAATAGTAAATGTGTCAGCACTAAGACTCACTCTGGTGTTTCCTGTTCTATCTTCCTGGTGTTGAACAAGGAGTGGTAGTTGGTGGGTCTAGCAATGCTCATCTTGAACTTGGCCTTGAACGAAGGCTCGTCGAAGCTCGGGAAGGCTCTGCGGGCGTGGGTTGGCTGAAACTGGGTGGTGCCTAACCATCTGCAACACCATTCAGGTTTAGCTTGTTTTATAAAATAGTGAACCATGCAAAATGTTTATTGACTTCTTTTATTGCGCAATTAATTTGAGAATAAGAGCCGAGTTTTTGTCTTTTATTACATTAAAGTCTCCAATTTATCACAGTAAAAGAGGAACTTTTATTTATAGAGTTGGGTTGAATCCACTATTTCATGACTTTTTCCTATTAATCCCGAATTGAAATCCGAAACTAGGAAATTATGATCATCATAGGTATTGTATTGTATCGACCCATCCAACCCTAATATCCACCTTATCGTAATATTAATCTCAACTTAATAGATCCATAATAACCTAGCATTCATCGTAGGTACTATAATATCCATCCCGCCCTAATATCCACTCCACCCTTTATCCACACCACTTCCTACCTTAATATCCATTCCATCTTAATATTCCTCTCACCGTAATAACTATTTCATTCTAATATCAATCTCACCCTAATACTCATTGTATTCTCGTATCAATCCTGCCCTAATACTCATTGTATTCTAGTATCAATCCTGCCCTAATACTCATTGTATTCTAGTATCAATCCCACGCTAATACTCACTGTATTCTAGTATCAATCCCACCTTAATATCCATCCCACACATATATCCATCGCACCGGCACAATAATGTACTAATGGCCATCCACTCCTCCCATAGCTCACCTCTTCTCTCCTCTGACGTAATAATAGCTCCTATAGAAGCCAAACATATCATCCCTCATGTATCCCTGATACTGGATGTTGACCTCATATTGCTGACCGGCCGCCAGTCCCGACGGAACGGAGATGTCCAAGAAGTGACGTGGTTCGTCGCGGGTGATGACGCCAAGTGTCAGCTCCTCGACGCTGTCCAGAGCCCTCACCGACACGTTGGTATCCTCTATTTCAAGGTCATTTACGTGAAGAGTGATTCTGTAAAACGTTATCAATTCATTCATTAGGTGTATCTTTGCTAAGCAAATTAAATCGGTTTTGGTAAATGATTGCATAATTCTTTGCAAGTTTTAGTCCCTGATCACAAAAAGAATGAAATAGGTTTAACCTCTGACGTATGAAAATATTATCTCACAATATCTTAACGTTAGGTTAGGTTGAAAGGAAAACGTTGAATTTAAAGAGGGGGGATTCTTGTGGAAACAAAACTCTTAACCATCAATTTCAACAAGCGTTTTTACTTTTAATTCTTCTGTGCTGGCGGCCGGGGTTCAATCTTCGGTCCCAGCACAGATTTATCTGATTACCAAACCCTTCCTTCACCTCTGACAAGACATCTTGTGAATGTGGGGAGTTCCAGGCCTCCACCGTGGTTCGGATTCCACGTTAAACTGTAGGTCCTCCATTTCATCTCACAATCACTCTACCATTACACATTAGCGTAAGTGCGTATAACACGAACGGGTAGTAAGACGCGGTGCTAATAATAATAATAATACTTTTAATTATTCATGAGTACCTTTGAATTATTATACATAAGCTGATACCTATCTCAACTTCAGGTAAACAACGGGCCTAAGCTTACGTTCATATTTGGAACAATATAAACGAAACATACACAGGTAATTTACGGTTTAAATTTATTACAGACTCAATTTATAGCGAACCTTTCAAATTAACCACCAAGCTTACAACAAGAAGGGTTCCCACTTAGAAATGCATACAATTTATTGTCCTCCCATTTCACTTTAATTTACAATCGGTGATTAGTGATGATTGAAGATCTTAACCTAAACTCTGGGATAGTTTAGTTTTAAACTCTTAACACTTTAACTATATAAAGTTGTCCTAAGCTTTCAAACTGATGCTTCTTAAAGGTTTTAATTCTCTTTTAACTATCAAACAAAATGCTCGATTATATCCAAAAGTGTAAATTTACTATTGAAATAGAGTGTTTTGAATCATCAAATACATATTTTATAATAATTTTCAGTTTATTATTTTGCATTTTACTTAAGTAATTGTTGGTTTTATCACAAATAAATGCTCGTTGATTACAATTTCAACGCCACCGGCTAGTCCCTCGACAACATTGTGACAAGGCCATTTTAACCACACCTTGATATCAGCATAATGAAAGTTCTCGTAGTTTATTTTAAGTCAAAACGTTAATCTTCAAAATCACAGACGATTTTTGATGTTCGTTCCTAATCTTGGTATTGTGGTTTAAAGTGAAAATGCATCATACAAAATAATAATAATTTGGGGTCTACTATAAATTGATGTTCTATATAGCTATAAGAGTAAAGTATAAACTATAATCTAAATCTAGACTTCTTCTCCTCACCTATTAGTTGCGGTGGTAACATTGACTAGGATGATAACCTCCCCATCAAATGTGAATACGTCACCCTCCAAGTACGGTATGAGTTTGACGGTGTAGGTGTCAGGCACGATGGTTTCAGGTAAGCGGTAGTTCTGTGACCTCAACCAGGCAGTGATGGAAGGCCCGTTCGTTTCTAGCCAAAGTAAGTTCCTCTCAGCTGTTGCGAGGGCATTCCATGCGGAGGTGCCCAGACCTGCTTCTTCGATAAAGTCTCTCAGCTTAATGGAACGGAAAGTAAAATATTTAAACTCAGTTTAGGACTCGTTAACCGTAAATTATATACGTAGTTATTTATACTCAAATAAAAAATCACATCAAAGTGGAGTTTTCCGCACTATTTATTGGATAGAAAAAAATGATGGAGTGAAATATATTTTTTAAATAATTATTTATATAAATGTTATTAAATATTAAAATATCACCCCATGAAAGAAAATGTCTCCACTTACTCAGATAAAATCAAGCGTTGCGTCATAGTACATTACTCTGTATTGATGTGATTTGAATTATTTTTCTGTCAAAAATAAATGGATTTTTGTAGTATAAAAATATAATTTAAAGCCTTTATATTAAAGTTAATTAAATTTTCCAGAGTAGACGTATAACTCCTAGACCATTCATAAAATATACAGCAAACAGAACCCACTGGTTATACAAACTGCAACATATTGAATGACGTAACAACGTGCAAATAATTGAGGAGGCCTTCGCAAATAATGTCTGTCCCTGTCAATGAGATTCCAAATAGATGTAAATTATGTCTTATCCGTTGAAAGATAAATGGATAGTTGTTGCTTACAGCTATTTAAATTCACCTTAGGCTGAATGAAAATCCAATATAACTCATATTTAAGCAGTTTCCACTAAGATTTTAATATAAACATAAATATAAATTGTATATTTTATAGTTTGATCGATAGTGTCACAGACTATTAAATGCGAGGTTATTTTCATAAGACAATGTCGCCAAATAATTATTTATTCACACTTCAAGAGTTATATTTCTCACGTAGATAGTTGATTAAAAAAAAGGAGGGTTGTAAGCAATTATTTTATAAAATAAAATAAAGAATTATTGACATTTTAATTTTAATATCATTAAAACATTATTTTATACATGCATTTTTGCACATAACATTTTAATAATAATTAAATAGTACTGTCTAATTTAACAAAATAAAACATCCCTTATTTGTATTGGACATTTTCATTAATATAGTTCCTTTTATAACTTACAAACTTATCATAGGAATGCTATAAACTATATAGCTCTAAAATGTGGGGAAGTTCCCAGCTTGTATATTATCTAATTAGCAACATTATCCGTTTGTACCTGCCATTGGATCAACCTTTTTAATCACTTAGGCTTAGACTTGACCATAGATAAGTATTTACATTATAATCCTCATATTAAATATTTTAAATATAAGATAGAGATTAAAAATTAAGGCTGCAACACCCAACTATTATGCTATATATTTGTGTGTATGTTATACTCACCCTTTGATATTGATTTTGACTAGAAAGTGCTCCTCCTATTCCCGAAATTAGACTTATCACACTGCTGTAGGAGCCACCGTTGCTGCAAAAAACAAACAATACAAATATTATTAAGTAATTTACAATATTTATTTTTGTGAATACAAAGTAAATGAAATTGAAAGATATTCACATATTTCACTTTATTTCAAAGATCTAAAACAATTAAAGTTTTTTATGAAACTAGAATTATAATATCTAAGAATTTGAGATTAATAAATTTAATACTTAAAAAACTAACCAGTAATTGCGATTTCAGCCATCATCTAAAGAATGTAATATGTTTGTATAACCATTGTTTAAAGTGAGTATTTAGGGTAAGCGAGAAAATTTAAGTGTTTTTGCAGTTATTTTATCAAACCTTTTTGGCATGAATAAAATATTGATTCGATAGAAACATAAGAGTTTAATTTTCTTCACATGGTTAAACAAACAGTTGTTGAATATCTGTCGAGGGTGTCCTTGAATTTAATGACAACGTTTTCTCTTCTTCTATATGTCTGTAACCTAATGTCGCTATGCACATAAGGGATATTCAACATCCGTTGAAATCAGCATATTAAGAAAATTAAACTGTGTATGCTGAAGCAATATTTGATTAATTTTGACCAATACTTATTTTGCTATAAAAACTGAAAAAACGCTGACCTTTCCTACTACCCCACATCCCCACCTTAAACAATATCCTGTATAGTAGTGTAACCTTTTCACTACTTACAAATTTGCAATGTCCTGATAATGAGAGAAGAGGTAATTGATTGCAAAGTCTACTCCGGCAGGGTTGTTATAAACAGATGGAGCCACCAGAGAGATGTCTTGAGTTCTTATGCCAGCGTCTTCGGTGATAGTCAGGTTAAGATACCTAGTCAAATAAACCAACAGCATTATTAAAACATCTTAAACCTACAATCAATTTGGTCAAATGTTTTTTTAAATTAAAATAAACATGTATAAGTATGTTTAAAAAAATATCAGTTTCCATACTGAGAAAATGGGATATGCTAAACTAAATAAATATTATATAAAGACCCGTTTAAAAATAAACAATGTATTCATATATTGCATTGACTTGGTGCATTTAGCTTTAAAATAATAAATGAAATGTTTTGATATTATTAAGCATTTTGGATTCAATAAAGCTCTCAAAGCACCAATTGAGCAGCTAAATTATTAAATGTTTAAAATTATTTCTAATTTTCTTTAGAAACATATATCAAAGAATGGATCACTCTTGTTATATTTGAATTTATTTTTATAGTGGGTTGAAGTTTGATGATGGCTTTATAACTTTGCTCATCTTTTTTTATGAAAGAAGCATTGTTTTTTAATCTAAATGACTATGCAGAATTATGGCAGTTGGGAGTGTTGATGAGAAAGATTATTATTTGTCTGTGGCGCTTTTCCACGCTCCTGAAACTGGTGAGTAATAAATCGTACCTGTGAGCGAGTGATTCTGTGTTGGTGCATCCAAGTATGCCCAGTATGAGGACTTGCTCTGTAGAAACCTCACTCTTTAGGTATTGCCCCCAGAGGAAGTTCCATTCCTCTTCCCCTCCGTAACGCAACCCGTTACAGAACACCACGGACTTGACATCTGGATCCACGCTGACAAACCGAAACAGAAATACATTGACACAAAGTTTATTTTAATCACCTCGTCTTACTAGCTGTTCATGCTAGACGCATATGTAAAAAAGAATCTAAGGGGATAGGGATGAGGAAGGAATCATTTTAGAGGTAATCTACCATTACTTGCGTGGAAAGAAGTTTTGGGAAACCATTTAGTAAAAATAACACTCGGTAGGCCCATATCCTACCGGGATTAGAAAGCTGATCTCCCCATTATTAGCAGGCCAATATAATGCCGGGATCACGATCAACTTAACGTTAACTTAAGGTTAACTTAACGTAACTTAACATAACGGTTATTTTCGTGTTTTTAAATGGAAGTGATCACGATGCAGTTAACTTAACGTAATAGATGTCCTGGGAGGTCTTTCACGTTTAGTGAACGTTACATGAATGGTATCGCGTGATCTAGCCAGCCAATAATTATGCGAGTGACGTCAACAGGGTTATTTAGTAATTCATTTGTTGGTTTTATGACCAAGGTTTACTCTTTAGCTTAAGATCTAGTGATCACATATTTAAACAAAATAATTAAACTAAAATAGGAAATTCGAAAAATGACACCTGGACACGGGAATCGAACCTAGAACTTTTGGCTTAATATGCCAATGCTCTAATCAATGAGATACTCATGAATCGTCTCGTGCTCAGGGTCATTTTCACTCTCGGAAATCGTCGGCTACAAATGTGTGATTTTATTAAGATCACTAGCTATCAGATAACGCAGTTTCAAATAGCCAAAGCTATTATTTATGCTTTTAGTGATAATTACTCCATCTAGATATCATATTAGGACAATTGAAAGATAAAACCTGGACACGGGAATTGAATCCAGGACCTTTGGCTCGATTCTCATGTCCAGGTGTCATTTTTAAATTTTCAGAATATGATAGCTAGATGGAGTAATATTTATTAAAAATATAAATAATAGCTTTGGCTATTTGAATCTAAAATAGGAAAGCAAAATTTATCAAAAAGTTTTATAATATATATTTTTTATGTCGTTTGAAAGCTGTAAGCATTCACAGACCATCACTTGACAAATAGTACAAATCACAGATCCAGATACATAGGTACTCTAGAATGCAGAGGTTTGGCTCGAAGTATTACATTAAGTGAATCGTGATCACACATATGTTTTCTTAAATTAAGTTAACCTTAAGTGAACGTTACGTTAAGTTAAAATTAAGTTGATCGTGATCCTGGTATGGCATGAGAGTAACGCCTTAGACAACTGAAACCGGATGGAAAACAATTGAAAATAAGTTTTAACAATAACTAATGGGATAACTTATTGAAGCAATTACACATTAAATATTAGATTTATATCTATTTGGATTTGTGTTTGTGTATGTGAGTCAGGTATTATAGCCTGCATACTTACACTGATGAGGAAGGGACGGATAAGATAGAATTGAGAAGATGTGTATCCAAATTTGCGCGGAGGAAATGTGTAAAACTATGTTATGAAAAACCAACTCATAATATCTGGTTGGGACTCAACCTATAGCCTTCTCATAAATATAAAACCAGCCCAACACTAAAATTACGCCCATGTCTACTTGACCACCAATGTAGATAAATTTAATTTTTAGCAAACCAATCTCTCAGTTAAAGAAACAGTAACGAGTTCTAATTTTAATTATGCTTATCTGTAACAGCCACATCAACATGCATCAAATATTTTATAAACGGTATTAAGTAAAACATTTGGTTATATGCTTGATTATTGAAAAAAATAAAATAACTATGATAAGTGCGCCTATCTGGACATCCTTTATTCGCGCTATCTAACTACTTTAAACCTCCCTACTCACAGGTAGTTTTCGGGGTCGGCCATGTAAGCTGCTAGTTCTCTCCTGGAGAAATCTATGCAAGTCTGATCGCCCAAGTTGCAGGCCCATGTCGAGATACTGTTCCTCAGAAGTTTAGTCACGTGACCATCTGAAGTTTGCACTTCCAGTCCGACCTCCGTGTACACGAGGTCTAACAGGCCCATAAGGTAGTTCTAGGAGAGAGAGAAAGAAGAAAGTAGCTTGTAATTTGTTGGTTCTGTTATCGTGGACATATTTACTTGGCTTTATTTAACAAAAGAAGAGTGACTCAGAATATGAGATGATGATAATGATTATTATTAGCACCGCGTTTTACTACCCGTTTGGGTTATACGCACTTACAATAATGTGTGATGGTAGGGCGATTGTGAGGTGAAATTGAGTACCTACAGTTTAACGTGGGATCCGAACCACAGTGGAGACCTGGTATTCCACATATTCACAAGTTGTAATTAATACAAGTCTTGTCAGAGGTGAAGGAAAGGTTTGGCAATCATATAAATCTGTGCCGAGACTGAGGATTGAACCCCGGACCCCAGCACCAAAGTCCGATACTTTATCCCTAGACCACCAGGTCACCAATACGAGATGAACCAGATTAGTTTTGTGGTAGATAATTTTAACGCAGTGCCAAAATGTTCCTTACTATATTATCGTATTAAAGATGCTCTACTCATATTTTGAAAATTTAACTTAGCGTATGTTGGCATTATAACATATTTCTAACAAAAGGTAAAATTTATAGATGGGGCTTAGGTTAATTACACTTGTTCTGCCATATTATAATTTAATTTGATAATAAAGGTAATTCATCATAAAAAAAGTTCTATAGGGGGAGATTATGAAATCATTCAATTTAGTTTGAGGTATGAGATGATTTAATGAATTTTGATTAGTGCTTATTCTTTCTCTTAAAATGAAAATTAGTGACCCAATTTATGAAATAATATTTTATAATACAGTAAATTTAATAGTATCCTAGTATAATAACTTTTTCTATCTATAAAGGCATCACTTAGTGATAAATTTCATTCAAACAAAGAACACTATACACCATCAATTTATATTAAGGTATGAAAATCAATGTACGCCTCATTGTCCTTGAAAGGTAACAAGCTTGCCTTACATTTTTCCAATATGGCGTAGCTTGTAATATAGGGTGATAATAGGACTGCAAACTAGGACTGCTACTTTTAAGGGTAAACGAAGTGTTCATTGAAACCGGTTTGGTCTGATCGTATGTAAAAACATTCGAACTAAGACGGAATAACGAACCTTGAACACATAGTAGTCATATTCCGAAGCCCCTCTGAGCCTGTTGTTGAGGTAGGACAAGGAACTTAGTGCGGAGTACCAAGGAATGTAGTCTGTCTCCCTGGAGAGATATTTAGTTATCTCCAGAGCTGTGGTGTAGTCCAGGATTTCAGCCCTGGCCAAGTTGAAGGCGTCATCCAGTAGCTGAGCTCTGTTCAACAAGTGGATGTTGGTGAAACTTTCGCTGTTCAGGTAGTTGGCGAGAAGAGCCCAGTTTTGAGCGTCATAGTTCACTCGATAAAAACCTGCAATAAATCATACGAATAATTAGGCGTAAATAAATTGACGCTACAGTGACTAGTGTTTATTTTCGTTTTTTTTAGCAATTTTGTTTTCATTTCAATAATACCAGTGACAGTAGTATTAGGTTAAATCAACATGTGGATAAACGTTTACAGACTATAGAAATAAATGAGAGTTAGTCGATATTAAGAAAATATTATTTAAAGCTATCATAAAATCAAAGTAGATGTTCAATGAACTACCTAGAGACAAATTTAATATTGTTAATATTGTTTACAAATTGAACTGACAAAATATGAATAGTTTTCTCTCCCTGATTTAATTCACGCATTCTGGTATCATTTATAATCTATGTGTGAAATAAAAACCAAAGCTACTGTGTTATTTTTTATTACATTTCACAATCACATTTTACAATTCACCAATTTACCTCATTTAGTAAAAAATATAAAACCAATTTACAGATATATAATTTAGAGATACCAGGAAATTAATATTATTATTTACTAGCATAAATACATTGCTTTTCCCGGAGTAGCCACCCAATGAATTGCATGGCTATCACGGGCAACGCTTTTATTTCCTTCAAACAGAAACAAATCTCATTTTATTTCTTCCAACTCAGTTTTCAATGAATTTTAAAAATATAATAAAAAATATAAAATCCCATTTTTGAGGTGTACAGGTTTATGCACAGAGGATTCTAATATTTATAATTTAGCCTTCTGCTTGCGGTATATATTTCACAATGTTCATGACAAACAGACAGACAAACTCTTAATTTTATTAATATAGATAGATATATTATTTAACACATGGATTATTATTTAATTAAGGAGTAGTGTAAGATGAAATGCTGGCGCATGAGTGCTGAGGGGGTATGGGAAAACTGCGATGAGCCATCTACCTGTGAGCTCAGCTAATATTCAAGATCCTGCAATCCCAGTCAACGGAAAACACATTCACTGCGAGTCTAACGCCTCAGATAACATGGCTACCAATGTGAGCCACCATGAAACGAATTCAGGCCCCCTAATCTACTAGTAATCTGTACTACTGACTGAGGAAAAAAAAGTCAAACTTTGAACTAAGGCTGTTTTCTAAGAAATTGTGAATAAATATGTATTATAACACTTAGAACAGTGTTTAAAAATCAAACTATTTTATGGACCAAAAGATGAAACTAAATTTAAAAAAACTAATATAAATAATAGAACGTTGATTGTATATATAAGACACAATACTATTTCAAGTGAGTATTGTTTCCAAAGGGAACACAACCTCCTAATAGCACGTTTCTTGTTTCTATAGGACACACAATAATCTAAAGTGAGTGATGTTTCCAAAGAGAAGGTATCTCCTAATAGCAACGTTTCTTGTTGCTATAAGACACAATACGATTTAAAATTAGTGCTACGTCCAAAGATAAATCTATATATTTCTTATAACAAGTTTATTGTTATTATGTAACACAATCGTTTCTAATTGAGTGATGTTTCCAAAGAGAGCATAGCAACTTCTAAAAAAAATAAAAAAAAATGATGGTTACAATAAAACACAACACGTTCTCAAGCGAATGCTGTTTCTTATAATAACACAATATCTTATAAGGTTGGCCCCTTGATGATAAACACCTGTTTGTTGAATGTTGAATAGGATCCACTCGTCAGCACTGACAGTTTCTCCAATGGTTGCTTGCGTAGAGGAGACCGGAAGCCACTGTTTGGTTGCGGTAGTGTTGAAGTCCATTTGGTTTTGAGTGGTGTAGGTCAGGGGTACGTGCCATCGGAACATGCTGCTATCCCCGACACCACTCCTTCTCAAGAGAAATCGCTCCTGGACCATAAGAAGTATACATTTATTTCGAGGTATCAAAGGTGATTTTAGGCTACAACTTTTCAATATATTGGTTATTAACATTGACTTAATACAAGAGATTAGGGATGATGAGGTTGAACACAAGTAAACTCCCTCAGATTAGTGTTGAGAAAGGATGAGTAGGCAGCAATAGAAAAGTGCACCCAGTCGAGATTCAAATCCTGACCATCCCATCAACGGTAACCAGGTGGAATGTGGGTATAACTCCTTTTTAATTTCTGGGTTATTATTCAAGTGGTATCTAATTCTCATCTTTAAACATAGCTATTAATAAGAACACAACTTACATACTACATAGTTTAACAAGGGACATAGCACTTGCAACTTGACATATAACACTAAAGCCCTAAATTATGAATGTACTAATTATTGGTTAATGGATTAATGAAATGGAACCATATGATATATACACCTCATAAGCTACATCCTAATTTCAAACTAAGGTAATCTAGACATGTTATCTCTCTCCCTAACCACTCTGCTGGGAATATGGGCCACAAAGTTTATAGTTATTTGTATTGAGGATTAAACCAACCATAGGTTTAAATATTGTGTTATACAGGGTGTTTCGTTCGCTCTCAGCCCCCGAGTTTCACTTATAATTTTAAAACTAATGGAACGTAATTGGTGTAAGAGAAGCACTCAATGGCCGAGAGCAAGTGAAACAACCTGTATATACTACTACAGGAGTTACAAGAATAGATAGAATGAGAAATGAGAAGGTGAGAGGAGCCAGTGCAGGACAGTTTAGAGAAGGTACAATTAAGGTGGTACGTTCATATGAGGAGAATGAAGGAGGAAAATATTTAAAAAAATCTGAATATTGAATTGGAGAGAAGGAGACCAAGACCGAAACCAAGGGACAGGTGGATGAGGGAGTGCAGAGAAGTGTGAGGGAGTTAGGAGAGAACTCGTGTTTGAAAGGAGATATGGTGGATACGATGAAGAGGTTTATGTCCCAAACAGACTCGGCCAGTGGCTAGAAACTGTTCATGAATATTATGATGCTAAAGTTATTTTAATAATTTACTACTCATTTTAATTAAATACTTATTTTACTTCAATAATATATCCGGTTACCCCTTTTAAAAGAGATGTAAAAATATATATTCCCCTATTAGTTATGATCATTATAATTAACATAATATGTTATTTTATTGTTCTGGATAAACTAATACACTCCACTGTTGGAAGTCTATAACTGACCTGTCTGACAGTAACTTCTCCTGTCCCCCGGTTCCTAGTCGCAGTGATGACGGGATAGTTCTTCTGCAATGTCCACGTGTCCATGATTGCTTTGACGTCAATCCCTGTCGCATGAGACTGGAGGACGTTGAATAGGTAGTCCGGCTCAGTTGTTTGATTTCCGCTGTAATGTTTCAACACAGGGAGAAGTTTATTATAACTTTGTAGAAAACAAGGTAATTCACCACTGAAAGGATCCACATTAGTACCGTTGGGTCTAAGGCGTTACTTACATCGCATATGGCAAAAATTGATGTGGGAGTTTGGATTCAAATCTTTTCCGAATTAGCTGGTGGCTGTTTCCCAAATAGGTAGTTATTCCATCTCTTCTCAACTTAAACGTGGGTGGAATTCAAACTATATTTTAAACTTACTAGTAGAAAAAACAACAGAACGAGCTATATCACGTTAAAATTAAAAAAATAAATTACATCTTAACTCTGATTTTAATTTTTTTTTAAATTGGAATTTTTACTTTTAGCTTATTTTAATCATAAAATAGATGTCTATTTATTCAAAGTGTTGAAAACTTTCATAAATTGAGAACTGTTTTGTAAAAATTGAACTCAGAATATTTCATCAATCAATTAACTAATTGATATTGATAGTAGTAATTATTTTGGAAACCAACAATAATAGATTTTAATGTTGGCTAGTGGATTTTTAATCCAAATAATAAGTTGTCCAATAGTGCCATATATATTTATTTATATACTGATAACACTGATATTGAGATAATATATATAAAATAGAATTGGATATTTTTGTTTTTTTCTTATAGCACACTTACTGATTTGAAAGATATTCCTGTAAACCATTTTGGAATGCTGTTTTTCCTAGGAAGTGTTCTGCCATGCGAATAACCGATGCTCCTAAAATAACAAAGAACACTTGTTGTATTTGAAAACACAACCATTTCATTAAACATCTCAACATATTTAAATTAAATGTGTACACACGAGGGAACCTGTATTTACAAAAATAATAATAATAGTCGTGATTCCAAATCTCTGATTTGGATGCTAAATTAATAAGTCAAAGAAGAGAACTATGTAAGTTATATTAATGATTTTAAATATTCAATCTTCACACTAAACAACAGCCATACATATCCAATTTGGGGGCCGAATGGTCTAAGGCGTCACGGCGAGATAGTGGTTCAATCCCGGTTGGGTGTACTGAGGGTGGATTTTTTTGAAAAGGTTTTCCACTCTCTATTCACGCAACTGCGGGTACACTTGGTCTAAATTTAAACTCCATAATCTCTAACACATTAGCGTAATCAGTGCATGGGCGTCCGACCCGGACGGATTGTAATATGTGGTGCTAAACAAAACATAAATGCTCTAATAACTTTGGTTTATATTTTGGTTGGATGTCCGCAGCAACTTGTTGGTCAGTGCAAGGCCATATTTAATTTATCCCCTGTTGCAAGCAAAGATTCAGGCAACGTTTATTTTGAGCTATTTTGGATGAAAGTACGAACAAAAATTATCTTAAAGAATGATGTATAGCATGTGGAATGTACATAACATTATTATTTATCATCCAAAAAAGTGAAGGATTAATCATTTGGAGGCCCCAAGCGAAACCTGAGTCCAAGGATCCCCACCCAACAAATTTAAAATAATAATATTTTAAGTATTTTAAACGAAAATGTTTGAATTAAAAATACATTATTCTTTAGTTTTCAAATATGCATAAATGAATGTCTATTAAAACTCCTATACTCATGTAATTTTAAAATAAAATCACATGAATCTCTTTGTATTATTAGAATTACATTTTATTCTTGTCCACAATTAATAAAATGAATAATTTCATAAATTTTATATCGATTTCTTTTTCATATTTCGTCGGAACAGGATAGATGTTAAACAACCATGACGTAGCTTTTGTTTCTGGTAATGTGCTGCATAATTTCTACCCTTGCTTAGTATAAAGCGATTTTCTTTTAGAACAAGTTGCTCTTTAGAATCTGTGTCGCTTCAAAGCTACTGTGGCCAGTGGCGCAATTAGTTTTTTTTGAGAAATTGTGTCGCTTCAAAGCTACTGTAGCCAGTGTCGCAATTAGTTTTTTTTTGTTGAGAATTTGTGTCGCTTCAAAGTTACTGTAGCCAGTGGCGCAATTAGTTTTTTTTTTTTGAGAATTTGTGTCGCTTCAAAGCTACTGTGGCCAGTGGCGCAATTAGTTTTTTTTTAGAAATTGTGTCGCTTCAAAGCTACTGTAGCCAGTGTCGCAATTAGTTTTTTTTTGTTGAGAATTTGTGTCGCTTCAAAGTTACTGTAGCCAGTGGCGCAATTAGTTTTTTTTTTTTGAGAATTTGTGTCGCTTCAAAGCTACTGTGGCCAGTGGCGCAATTAGTTTTTTTTTAGAAATTGTGTCGCTTCAAAGCTACTGTAGCCAGTGTCGCAATTAGTTTTTTTTTGTTGAGAATTTGTGTCGCTTCAAAGTTACTGTAGCCAGTGGCGCAATTAGTTTTTTTTTTTTGAGAATTTGTGTCGCTTCAAAGCTACTGTGGCCAGTGGCGCAATTAGTTTTTTTTTTTTGAGAATTTTCTAGTTTCTTTTCCCTTTCTTTGCGCCTATGCGCACCTGACTTTTGTTTATAGTCCAGTGTTTCAGCCTCACATGAAATTCATGAACAATGATTGGAGTGGAGTCACACACATTATGGTTGTTGTTAATTGGACTAATTGCAAATGAATTTAAGAAATTTTAATGGTTTGTCCTAAATTTAGAATCACCCCTTTTAATTTAGGAAAAAATTCAGAGGTTGATCGCCAAAAATGGATTTGGGGATAACGTTGCTATGTATCGTGGTCCTTATCAACCTATAATATAATAGTGTTTTTTTAAAGTTTTATAAACTAAAATATCAAAGATAGAAAAATAACAAGGTCCGGCGTATTAAGAGAGACACATTTATAAACAACAACACGACTAAGATAAAAAATATCCAAACTACGCCAAAAGTTATATAATTTAATAAGAATAAAAAGCAATAAACGCCTAAAACCAAAATTCTGTAACTATAATTGAACGTCCGTGTCGGTGCGCCACTCAACGAACCGACAGTAATTCATTCTATCTATGAAAGATTCCAAGAATACTTACTTATCAGTGAATTTGCAACTCATGAGTCCACTCTACATCAATGTTGAATCGTCGAGACTGAAAGAGATCACTTATTTTCTCTTCCAATGACATACAGACACTAGAGTAGACAATATGATATAATGACANGTTTGTGTCGCTTCAAAGCTACAGTGGCCAGTGGCGCAATTAGTTTTTTTTTTGAGACCCGAGGTGAATGTTAAAGTGGCTGCCCCCTCCACTACTCCTACCTCACCCACCCCAAAAAATTAATTAAAATAAGTTTACATTCTGTTAAATTTCTTTATTCAAAAATATTTTGCAATTATTATTTATGTACTCTGCTCAAAAAGGATCTTTCCTAGCTTAAGTAGCTATAAAGTTTTTGATGAGATGACTGAAATCAAGACCGGATGCCATTTTATTAACTTACTGTTAAAATTATCACCATCTTCATCAATTTAACTTATAACTTTGCTGATATTAGATATGAATTTGTGGGTTTTATATTTGATATGTATTAAAAACCGCATCAGTGTTTATATGCATCTTAAAGTCAAGATCGTTTATTATGGTTTTCTGGGTGAATGGAAAGTTGGGGTTTGAATTCCAGCTAGGTGTAAAGAGTGTGTTTTATTAATTTCCTATTTATATCTAATTAATGTAATTAATTGCGTATAGCCCATACAAGTAGTCCGAGGCATTGAAAAGGAATTAGATTATGTTAAAAAGTTATTAAAATATGTATACCTATGATGTAAAAGGTGTGAAGTTTAAGCTACTTTTAATTAGACCCTTTATGGTGAATTAATTTTACATACTTAAGATAAGCAGGTATATAAATATATATATATATAGTTCAAAAATTATAGAAATAACTTTTTAGAAAATACAAACATGCTGTTATGTGATAACCATTGATACTATTTTACTATATGATTAATGTTATTTATAGAGATTGATAATATAAATCAAGATTGAATATTTTAGAACTCATGTCTTGACTTATGAATACGTAAAAGTAGATTAATTAACTTTTCTAAATGTTAGATAAGACCCTTGCTTTGAAAATTGAATATCACAAGATCAATATGACATAATAATTATCATAATAATAATAATAATGATTTTAATTATAATCCTTGAGTGGAAATATTTTTTCTTACCCTTTGCGTACGAGATGGTACTGAACATCCCCCAGACCTCTGAGGGTGTCGAGACCTCATGCGTCATGGGGTGAGAAGATTCCAAAGAATCTGACGATAAGGCTTGATGGACTTGTCTCACAACGAACTGCTCGTCATACCTCCAGTCGGTTTCCACCTGATCGCAAAACGTTAAGAACCACGCTGCTTTTATGGAGGAAATGCATAGATTCAGGTAAATATACGGAAGGCACCCAGCTCGTGGATTGTTTCCAGGACAAGCAAAGCTGCAGCAAGTCTTAGCAGAGTACACTTTTCCTTTCCCTACCCTAACCATTTAACCAACAACAAACACCAAATAGTATAGTGAATAAATGCATGTATATTTACTTTCAAGGATGATAATTATATTTAATGGTGGGGGACAATATACTAGCTAGGTCCAGTAAAATATTGGTTTCCTTGGAAATAACCAACGAACCTATCTCTGATATGCCCTAGCGTTTGCGTTTGGGGTCAAGGAAAATATTATTATTTACTTAACTAGTTAATAAATACACAGTAAAGAATGATTAGTATAGTCAGAAAAATACAGATACGTTATAGTTTGACGAAGATAATTAGAGAAGAAGATATGGAAGAGAGAAATTCAAGATGGAGGTCAAGACTGGAATACACCAATCAGATAGTGAACTATGTTGGCAGACTAAGGTACCTACTCATTAAGTTATGGTGGAGGGAAATACGAGTTGGGGTGAGTATATTTACGGATTTATAACAATATTTTGCGAAAAATTAAAAATATTACTTCAGTTTATTGATTTTGTATAGTTTTCTACACATAATATCAACCAACAATTTTTTTTTATAGTTTGTTTTTTCCATGGGCATAGGGGAATGTGATAATTAATATTTTTAATGTAGATAGATTATTCTGTTCAAATTTTGCGATACCTGTGGCAAATATTAAATAACTCTTGAACTTATTATATGTTTCAAACTAAACTAAATCGATTTAATGAATAAATATTTTAGTTAATTTGCTCTCCCCTAATAAAATGCAAAAATTGGACTTTATAGAGACCTTAAAAGAAATAGTTGAGTAATTTATTTAGGATAAAGGAAAATCCATTTTTGTATGAATGTATAAATGACCAAGGAAAATTGTTCAAATGATTTAAATAATTAATTCTGCAATCATATATTTCGTATTGTTTAGTTGGTAAACTGTATTAAAAAAATTAAATTGAAAATGGGTTCATTCTGTCATTCTTGTTACTCAAGTGCCAGTGACGTCAATTAAGGTTCCATCTTTCCCGTAAGTGTTCCAAGAAAAGTTACTATTAAAAAATACACATATATACTGTACTAGTGGATTACAAATGCAGCGATTCTTGAAGATAGTCAAAACAAAATGTGTTAAAATCTCTTTATTGAGAAAGTTCTATAAAATTGAAACTCATTCGACTTTCTAGTTGAATGATTACTCGTCAAAGTCTATAATCAACTTGCCGTAGATTTTGAGCTTATATAGCTTAAGGAACTCAAAAGGTCATTGCTACACTTGCAAAAGTACGGCCGTTTATTTTAATTATTACGATATTTCATATTGTTACACTTACAAAAGTACGGCCGCCCATTTTAATTATTATGATCTTTCGTGTTGCTACACTTACAAAAGTACTCCCGCCTATTTTAACTATTAAGATCTTTCATCATTTGATTTTAAGCAAAACAAATATTTTTTCCCTTCAAACCATGATGATAACTTCAAGAGATTCCTCTCCCAGTTATCTATCTATTTATTGCACCATATCAATTAATTAAGTATTGTCGCTACCCGCCCCAACCCGCGGGAAGATTTGTCAAGATAGATTAGTGGGTGCGGTTAGGTAGCGTCAAATAATTATGTGGATTGACTAATAGTGGTTCATCGAGTAGGAACTAATTATAATATGAAGTATGGGATGTAGGGGAACGAGTTAAGTTATAGTTATTCAAGAAAGGTCCCAAATATTGTCATTGTACTAACATTAGCAGTACGCTCGTTCGCCTGGTTTATATGTTACATCTATGATTCTTAGTGATTTTTTTAGCGATGGCTCACAACGCTCTAACTATAACGCGACTCAAGTATAACTATACATCTGAGAAGTTTGGGGGACCCGATCTTCCCCATGTAATGCAGAGAATCCTCACTCGGACTATTCTTTCAGACTGGTAATCCAACAGGCAGCGGCAGTATGCAAAACACTAGAAGAACGACCCCTTAATCTGACTCTCCAATCCTCCCTTTAGATATAAGAAAAACTCAGCGTTTATGTATCCATCAAATAGGTTATTTGTCCCTTTTAGTTTTTCATCATTACTAATAGTTGCTTTGCATGCAGGCATAACACCATTTAACAACATTATCAAATATTATGTTGGCACGTGACTGCTAATTTAGAAATACTGAGGCTACCGTTTTGGTTTACGCAAAACTTTTACACTTTATGTGAAAGAAAATATATAAAAATATGACAGTATTGGGTTACTAATCATAACCAATGAGAAATATTGTATGTACTGATTTAAAGCTATGCACAATGCAGGGTTTTCATAGTGATCTCAATATAAAATGATTGTACAGATAAGCTACTGCGCAAACAAAGAAGAAAAACAGAACATTTTTCTATAAACATTCTTGTTTTTGTTGGAGGCTACTATTTTTGACAAAATCTTGGCCCCATAACCTTTGAAATAGGTTTCCGTTTGCCAATATAGGCTCTCATAATTTAGATGAGCTGAAATGGGCTTATTAAATCAAACATATTGATGTATAATAAATACTTACTTGAGCTGTGGCGAAATATTGGAAGTATCTGGCAAACCCCTCGTTGAGCCAGAGATGCCCCCACCACTTCGGACTAACCAAATTACCAAACCACTTGTGTGCAAACTCGTGGGAGATGATGTCTGCCGTCCTTTGCTTGTTCTCTGCTGAAGCCACCCCAACCTCGTGAAGGATGTTACGTTCCCTGTTCAATCAGTTAATCAACCAATCAGATAAAAATTGTACATTTATCGGCTAAAAGGTGTAACTAATCACATGGGGACACAAAAGTTTTCTTCAAACTGCATATGAAAGAATTATAGCATGTATGGTTAAGATTGCTTATGCAACACCATACCGGTCTCTTTTTCAGCATACGCATTTGTTGCTCCTTTTAATAAAATGACGTAAACACTTTTTTTAACATTTTTATGCTCCTTTAAACGTACTATAAATTTTTTAGATATTTTAATACTAATTATATTAATCTTTATCATTTAACAATTAGCTATCATCAAATTATTCTCAACTATAAACATGAGCTCAACATTCCAAAATGAACACGAGGGACCAACAGAGAACATCTAAATATTAAGTTTAGATTCCATCAACACCCGCTTCGATAATAGAATGCTCTGAGGCATCCCTCTCGCAATGGATTTGACTGCCGATGACTCGGTGATCAAGGTTCAAATTCCGGTTGTTTGTACCAATAGTGGCTTTTACCTAAATTACTCTCCATTATACCTCCACGAAGGCGTGGGTACACTTCCTCATCCCTTAACACATTAATGTAAATAGTCGGATACATATGAGTATATTAACCCAACCAGTTAGTGAGACGCGTAAAATAAACCATCAAAATATTTCAGCTGTAACCCTGAGTACGGACAGACATAAATAGGAACAGTATGAATTATTGTAGAGTCACTTTTTAAGTCAATGGGCACATGAAACCTCAAGATCTATCATAATCGAAAATTCTCACGATAATAGTACCTATATTTGTAGCTCACCTGTAAGTGACAAGCCCCCAGTTTTCCATGGCTCCTGCGGAGAAATCCGGTACAGCCACCTGATCTACCTTGGGCAGGAAATACGGGATCCCAGTAAAGTTATCCAAGTACGTCATTATCCTGGGGCTGATGTCTATGCTGTACATGGACTGGTTGATCGCTGCTGCTCTCTGCCAATTGCGGAATACTACCCCTGTGTCTTCAAGGGTTCTGTTCAACGCAACAAAGTCTGACACTACGAAGGCGACCAGATACGAGGACATCGGCATAGGTGTCTCCTCGAAGTGGTCCCAAGTCAGACCAAGTGCAGGGCTGGCAACATAAAAATAATAAATTTGGTTTTGGCATGCCTCAAGGAATTCCCAATTATATTTAAGTGGAATAAAATGGATAAACAAAGTATTAATTGAACATTGATGTGCCTGACTTTCTAACTTTGGGATACATACATCATATTATTAATTTTTCATCACTAATAAATACTTAATTATTTACCCAATGTCATTAGAAACTCTAAGGATCATAACCAAACTTACAAATGTAATTCACCTATCCTTATCTTAAACTATTTACATTCAGTCGACCTCATTACACCCTGTCCCTATCTTGAGCTAATTATATCTGGTCCTACTCATTACACACAATTACTATCTTAACCCAGTTCTATCCAGTCCACCTCAGTGAACCCTCTTGTTCAGGTACATTCTAATGTTATCTTCCCATATTTTTTCTAGGTCTTCCCAATGGACTCTTCCCAGTCAATACTATGAATACGGTTCTATACTATCCCATTCGTGCTGCATCTCATGCCAACCTTAATCTGCGAGATTACATTACTCAGATCAAACATAAATGTAGGCTAATCTAACATTACCTATTAAATGCTTAGCTTAGTCTTAAAAATACCCAGTTTCAGCTGGGCATTTATATAAATTGAATATTTTCATTGCACTTCATATTCAAATAAGTCCAACAATTTTCTCATAGATTTACTCAATTTAATTGAACAAACTTAATCAAAAACCTTCTTTCTTCTTTCATCAACTAAGCATATTAACTTGTTTAATTACTATAATAAATTCTAGTATTGTCTAAAATGTATTTGTGTGTGACAAAAACAAATTATTAATCGTATCTGAAATATAGTGTTTCTCGATTCTGTTTAGAAGTTATATAGATAACTAAAAATTATGTCCAACTTTCAGAGTTATCTTATACTTGCATTATTACTGTAGCATGTCACTCAAGTAAAATGACATCTACAAACCGTAATCTGCACAAAATACTAAACTGAGATAACGGAATCCAAAGAAGAGAATTAAAACTGATATATTCTGCAATAATATCATTTGTGTTCTACTTACTTTAAGTGGATGTTCCCGGATACAAAAACCATGCTTCGACAAACTATTTTGCAAGTATGGCGGAAGCGAGGGCGTGGCAGTTTTAGCATACGTCTGAGCCCTTGAACACTCGATGTTGACGAAGGACCTTACTGTCGTTGGTTCAATGTCTCTAGCTACGAGCACTACTGCGCTAGCGGACTTTCTTGGCAACTCTTTCTCTACTATTCTCACCTCCTCCATTCCTTCCTTTTCCCTCATTACATGCCCATATTTGGTTCTGTTTAGAGTCAGAAAAAAAGAGTATATAACGAATGACCCCAATGTTCATTCTACTGTAGTTCATAATATTATATCCTTGAAGGAGGAACCTCTGCTCCAGCACCTGAAGGAGAAACTGATGGTATCGATGTTTGGGTCATGGGTCTCACCGCCTCAACGCCGAGGGAATCTCGTATGATGTGCCAAGTATTCAACAAATATCCAAGTCCTTCAGACTTGTTGTAGTAGCTAAGGAGACTAATTTGGTTATTATCAGTCGAAGGGGCAAATATGTTTTCTAAGTCTTTCAGACTTGTTGTTTTAGTCAGAGTAACTAAGTTTTGTTTCCGTGGCCTTCTTACTTAGTTTCTGTTAGTCGAAGCGGCAAATATATTTTATAAGTCCTTCAGACTTGTTGTTTTAGTCAGAATAAATAGGTTTTGTTTCTGTGTCCTTCTGGCTTAGCTTCTGTTAGTCGAAGAGGCCATAATGTATTTTAAGTCCTTCAGACTTTCTGTTTTGGTCAGATTGACTAATTTTTTTTCTGTATCCTTCTGACTTATTTTAGTTAGTCGAAGCGGCTAAAATGTTTGCTAAGTCCTTCAGACTTGTTGCAGTAGTCAAAGACACTAATTTTGTTTCTGTTGGTCGAAGTAGCTATAATGTTTTCTAAGTCCTTCAGACTTGTTGTTTTAACCAGAATGACTAAATTTGGTTTTGTGTCAATTTGACTTAATTTATTTAGTCAGATAGTTTGATTATATATTTTACCTATGTCCATATAACTTAGCTTAAATACAGAGCCTTTGAGCTCTACATGTAATAAGGACCTTGCTTTAAGGTTCCTCTTCTTCATTAATCCGTTTTTAGTCTTTATGACTTCACAATATCCCATGACGCCGTGGACGTCATGCTCATTTGTTCGAATTTTTGTATGGCTACACGCAGGTTGTCTAACGCCTTTATTTAAGGACCTATTTAGGTCAGTATCTCACAGCATTCTTGTTGGCACCCCTTTTTCTGTGTTACATTTCAGGTGCGCAAAGTGCGGAACACGGCTAGTTTTGTTTAGTGGCCCGCACAGATAGAATTTTCATTTGCCCCTTGTTGGCACCTCATTTGTCCAAGTATTTAAATTTAGTGTGTACTAGATTTGATGTATACCCCAGGGAGTGGGTAATGGTATAAATGTACTATTGAGTGCTCTGGCAGTACCCACTGGGAAAGGACCGGCCATAGTACAATTTTGTGTTCACGCCTGATTGTTAGCCATCTGCTTATGTAATTGACTGACCGTCCTCTTACCATTTATTATTTAGTGTGTCTATGGGACTTTTCTTATTTTAAAATCAAGCTAGCTAGCTTGGCTGACATTTAGCTTAATAACTCTAAAACTATAGGATTTGCAGCAATATTTTTATTAGCAGTTAATTCACTATGTTTTCTGTTGAGACCCTTCTGATGGTAGTTTGGCGCTAGCCCGGCTGTTTTGGAATCCAATACTCTCTATCAACTTAACTTCCTTTTGACTGTTACCATGTCATCTTGGACACATATTCTTCCATGCTACGGAAAGTTCCTGTAATTTGAAGTTGTTAAATCCTATCATATTTGTCAGTTTAAGACCTAGGGCCAGTTTCATAGTCAAATTTAGTACGCCTCAAGTGTGGCGCTACACTAAGTACAAGACGACACCTACCTAAACCAGAATGGATCCATTCGAGTTTAGGTAGGTGTCGTCATGTACTTAGTGTAGCGCCGCACTTGAGGCGTACTAAATTTGACTATGAAACTGACCCTTAATGTTTTCCAATTTACCAATAACCAATTTAACGAACATTTATTACTGTTTATCTTTCTTTGGTCCTGGATTTAATCTTGTTTATCAATTGTAGCCCTATATCAGCTTTTTATGTTGTTTTTTTATAATAAATCTATTATTGTTACTTATTTATTTCTCTTACACTTATGAAATATTTCCCAGTCTCTACTTTGTTATACATTTACTTTGTAATAGTTATCGTTACTTCCTCTACATGTTAGAGTGAAGGATTAGTAACGATACATTACTGTCCGCATAAATGAAGCAAGGCCAATATGTATAATAAAGGTACACAATTCATGAGTTAGATAATTCAAATCTTGTAAGCATACTATCCAACCATTAACTATTAGCTAAATTTTATATTAAGAGCTAATTTTACCATAAGGCACTATCCCTCATTTCCGCGACTTAGCACGCCCAAGTAATTTATAATATGTTGTTATTTAAATATATAGTTATATATTATGATTTAATATTGAGTAAAATAATTGAGAATTGATTAATTTAAATTCTAAAGGGCTTAAGTTGCACATTTAGTTTTTGAACATTAAAAAAATTCTTTCTTATTTGTAAAGCTGAGACATATTCATTAGCATATCTGTTAACACCTCATAAACTCACAAACATTATATATATTTATAATATATATAATTATGTAAAGTGATTTTATTATTTATTAATATGAAGTTTAGAGCCGTGTTCATGATATAGATTGGCAAACCCAATGGGAAGTCCTAAACACAGATAGGAGGATAAAATTTTAAAATACCTGAAATAGATAGGGTGTAATGAGGTAGACTGGATATAGCTGACTCAAGATAGAGATACGTGGCGTACTATTTTAAGTGAGGCAATTAATTTTGAAGTTCTAATGCCAAAAAGTAATCAAGTAAGTTTAATACAAGTTTGATACAACTATTCACTTACTCTGGAATACTGGACTCTACTGGCATGTTGGATAAGGCATGTCTGTCTTCAGTCCTGGCGATACTAATCTTGAATTTTGATTTGAAACCAGGCTCATCGAAACAAGGAAAGGCTCTGCGGGCCTGCGTTGCTTGAAATTGGGTGGATGCCAACCATCTGAAATACAAAATGCCTAATATGTACATGTCATGTACACAAATGTGACCAAAATTATTACTATTACTATAGTTTAACTTTAAAAATGACTCTGGATGAAAATAAATACTATACTTATATATAAAATAAATTCCGATTATAATTGAAGCGAGAGTCATTTTTGTTTTAAATATACTCCAATTTAAGTTGTACAGTAAAATCATAAATTTGTACACTATATAAATCTATAAGATAGTTATGATATTGCTTTAAATTGTTCTTATTAGGGATATTTATCATTAACTTTACTAAGCAGATATCATGCCTGCACATGACAAAAATTATTTTATATCTAGTACAAACAAAACACACGCTCCTTTGTAATTCAAAGAAAAACCTTTATATTCCCACGATTAATTCAAACTTGGGACCTTTAGCTTAACAGGTGGACAGGGTACCGCCTGTGCTAGTACGTAAGACTTTCTTTTGAGTGTAATGTAAATTAGTATAGGTATATAGGTTTATGTGCGAATAAAACAGAACAAAGTTAGTGCTCATTTTACCCACCTCTATCGGCAAACTAAAAGGGGCGTCTGTTTCATCTTGTTAGGTTTAAGGGTAAAGGAAAGGTTAAAGCTCAAATAAAGATTGCATATATTGAGGAGCATCTTCCAAAATGGTATCCTAAGCTCCCTCCATTGGATATACTTTCTCAGTGTTTTAACTTCCTCAACCCTACCCTTTTGGTTTAACCAATTGGATAGGAGTCCCGCTCGGTGGCGTAGTTAGATAACGTGCTAGTTTCGTGTTGAGATAGACTGCCGAGGACACAGAGAGCAAGGTTCGAGTCTCACTCGGGTGAACTGGGGATGGTTTTCCCTAAATGATTGTCCACTCTTTCTCCACGCAAATCCAGGTTAACTTAATCTATATTCAACCTTGTCAATTCCTAGCCCATTAAAGTAATGAGTAATTAAGCATACAGCCCGAACAGGTAGTAAGACGCGGCGCTAAGTATTAATTGGATAGGCTAGTAAGACGTGGATCACAGTCATATATATCATTGAATTTTATAAAAATCTTACCTTCTTTCCCCTTCCACGTCATAATAGCTTCTGTAGAATCCTTGCATGTCACTCCTGAGATGTCCCAAAAAGCTGATGCTCAACTTATATTGGTCCCCTACCACAAGGTTATCGGACAAGATGATGGTGTATATTTGTAGATCCTCGGAGTACATCTGACTCTGTATAGTGGGCTCTACTGTGGTTCCATCAGCGACCACTGGGTCCACCGTCACGCTGGTTTCGTCGATGTCCAAATCATTGGCGTGGAGCCTTATCGCGTTGGTGGCCACGGTGACGTTCAGGAAGATTTCCACCCTACCGTTGAAGGTGAAGTTATCGTTGTCAATGTATGGGATGAGCTCGATGACGTATCGATCCGGGAGGATATCAGTGGGCAGGCGGTACCGGCGTGATTTCAGCCAGTTGGTGATGGTCGTACCGTACTCTGCGAGCCAGTCCAGGTTGTTTTGTGCTGTCTGGAGACTGTTCAGGGCTGTAGCGGTGACGCTAGTACCAAGCTCTGCTGAGTTGTTCGTTATGAAGCCCCTCAACTGAAACAAGCAGGGTATATACAATACAACCATTTCAGTGGTTGCTTGGTCTAGGGCGTCATTCGCTCAATAGGATTGCAGATGACGAGGAGATTGATGTTGGAATCCTGGCCAGGTGTACTAAAGGAGGTTTTCCCTAAATATTTTAACACCCACACTCTCTCTTAACAAATGTGGGGGAATCTCCTTTAGAATTCAAAGGGAAAACAACTTAGGTACACCCAATCTGGATTCAAAACTCGATCTCTTATCACCGTTAAATAAGGTGTCTTCCTATATACAACTTGCCTTGTGTGTCGTGTTTATTTAATCTGACATAATATGGCTCCATGCTTGTATATTTTTAGTATCAAAAATACCATTATTTTAAAATACTTTCCTCCCACACGTGTTTATAATCTCGATTCATGCAGATCCATTTGTGTGTACATAAGAAAATTAGATTGCTTATTTGGCAGGTTATTTCGTGGAAATAGATCTAAAAATGTTGAGATCGGCAATAAATAACTATTATTTGAACGAATTTGGCGGTCAATGACTATTATATGAGGAGTTTTAAAGCCCATTTTTAAAGCAATGATGTATACACGCCATCTATTCATGCTAGAACTATAGCTATGATAGTTCCAAGGTGTCGATATTTACCTCATTCAACTGTGCTTGCGTGGAGAGCACCCCAGCAATATTCGATATCAAACTTGTCACTGTACTGGTGGAGTTATTGCTGAAATAAAAACTTCATTTAGACAGAAAACTATGCAAAAAATAGATTTAAAACTTTATTTAATAACAAATTATTAGTTAAAGACACTTTAAAAAAATCTGTACTTTATAAATTAGGTTAAAATATAATGTTAGTATTAAATGTTCTCACAAAGAAATCATCTGCCTGTAATTTTGAATGAGGAAGCTGATGGCAAAGTCCACCCCGTAAGGATTGTTGTACACAGAGGAAGAGACTGTCGACAGATCTTGCGTTCTGATGCCAGAGTCTGAATTTATGGTCTTAGCCAGGTATCTGTAAAATAATGTCGGATTAATAGATTCGACTTGGTTAACAGAAGAAATAAGAAATATTTTAAATACATGAGAAGTCAATGAACAATCAATTAAAATATTAGATTCTTAATCCGTTGACTGAGGAATTAAATGTGTACTTCTTAATAGATAACACAATTAAAAAGATTGGCAACTCGTAATCAGTATTCTAAATCGGAGCATTATAATTTAATCATCAATTTCGTTATACGAGCGTCTCTTGTTTAGCTGCATTTTTAATTGTGTTTGTAATAGTAAGTTTATATTAGCTAGCCATATAAATATAATATTACTTAGTATTTGTTTAAGTTAAATCTTATAATGTGCAGTCCTTTAAAATTTAATTTTAAGGTACGTAAACCTCATTGCATAAGTCTTAAAGTTGAGTAATTATATTTCAGTTACAGATATAGATATAAAATAATTTCTTTTTTCTCTAGTGCACAGGAACGCTCAAGGGCACAAATAGCTACTAATATTTTCTCAATTAGTTAAAAACTAAAAAAGTAAATTTGGGACTGAACGCGAACATGAATATCATATAAGGGAGTTGTATACTCAAAAATTAGTTATTCTTAACTTTAGTTTAGTTTAAGTAGCTCATCTCTGACAAGACATCTTGTGAATGTGTGGAATGCCAGGCCTCTACCGTGGTTCGGATTCCACGTTAAACTGTAGGTCCTTCATTTCATCTCACAATCACCCTACCATTACACATTAGCGTAAGTGCGTATAACCCGAGCGTATAGTAAGACGCGGTGCTAATAATAATAATAATAATAATAATAATAATAATAATAATAATAATAATAATAATAATAATAATAATAATAATAAGTAGCTCATATACAATTATTTATTAAAACATATATTTTTATTTGTGTGATTTTACCCCCTTCCTCCTCTTACTATCATCCTCTCCATCCCTAATTCTTAACGATGAATCTTTATTTCAAACCGTTTAACCATATATAACTACGCAAAATTTAAATGAAGTCGCAAATTTTATTTTGTCTCATCACAAAGTATATTTTGAAAAGTACTAATTGGACATAGTATTCGAATCTGAAACCCATTGCTTGGCGTACCTATAATTATCTTACCACTGAGCCAGCAAAACTAGTGCTATGCCCATGGTTAGTATATTACATATTATTTAAAGCTGATACTATATGGACGTGTAAGATGGTCGAATGAAATAAACAACTAATCAGTCTAGTGCTTAGGAAAGGGGCTGTCTTTGAATGAGTATATGGTATTAAAACTATTATTTTGTTTCGAAATATGTATCGCTCACCAAATATAAAAACTCTATGGCGTCAACTCAACACCTGAAATATACTGATCGAGCGACAGTCGTATGTTGGTGAAAATAGTGCCATGTGTCATGTGTCATGTGGTCATCAAAACGGACCAAAATATTTCACTCACAAATAAAGTTAAAAAAAAAGTGCACATAATCATGGGCATATGTGGTGAACACGTGCTAAAGAAATTATCCTTCTATAGAATTTAATTTGAGTGATTTACGATAGTAAAGTTTATTAGTATTCCCAATCCACACATTAGCTGGATGCTCTTATAAAACAGATTGGACCTATCCGGACAGTAAAACTGTTAGCGCCCACTTCGGTAACCTCATGGTCTAAGGTGATACACTCGCAGTAGACTAGACTACCGAGGACGGGGATATAAGGGTTCGAATCTCAGTAGGGTATATACTGAGGTTTCTTAAAAAAAATAGTTTTCCCCTCTAACTCCACAGTAATGAGGGTACACTTCCTATAAAACATTACTTTCCTAATCACTAAAAACATTAGCGTAATTAAAATATAAGCGTATAACCCGAACGATAAGTAAGATGAGGTGCTAAAACCAACACTCCAAGCGCAAGTTCATTTTGCATGGTGGACCATTATTTCACGTCGAATTTCTACATTAGCTTAAAACAAACATAATTGAGAAATATATATATATATATGTTTTAGGACATGATTAGAGTTTACAATATTATTTAAACCAGTTTTCATATTTACACAATACTCCATTATAATGTCATATGAAAATACGTGTTTGCTTAAGTTTACGTATGTAGTTGAAGAAAAAAAAGTTTTGGTTGAAGTCAATGTTCACTTAAAACAAAGTGCTTTAACACATGAATAATATCACTTTTATAAGTAGTTGGTGACCTGGCGGTCTAGGGGTAAGGTGTCAGACTTCTATGCTGGTGGCCGGGGTTCAATCCTCGGTCCCGGCAAAGATTTATCTGATTACCAAACCCTTTCTTCACCTCTGACAAGACATATTGTGAATGTGAGGAATGCCAGGCCTTCACCGTGGTTCGGATTCCACGTTAAACTGTAGGTCCTACATTTCATCTCACAATCACCCTACCATTACACATTAGCGTAAGTGCGTATAACCCAAACGGGTGGTAAGACACGGTGCTAATAGTAATAATAATAATAATAATAATAATCTAAATAGTCCTTTGACGTCTAATTTGTAATTTTTGTGAAAAGTTTGAGACCTAATTGAGTCTGCGATGTAATAAAATTAATATTCAAATGAAACAGAGTATTGTGAAAATGAATATAAGTATTTAATGGATAGTTTTAGATTATGTTCTGTTGATGTTATTTTATAATTTATGAACAGTGAGGAGACAATTAATAATTATGTATCTTGCCCCAAGTTGAAAACTCATACACGTCCAGACACATTGACATGGGTTTATAATAACCATTTAGGAATTAAAGTAATTAAAAAAATAAATTGATAAATGCGTATATTACTAACCCGTGAGCCAGCGTCTCATTCCTGGTACATCCCAGAACTCCTAGAATAAGAACTTGCTCCGTGTTGACATTATGAGTGAGGTAACGGTTCCACAAGAAGTTCCATTCTTCCTCACCGCCGTAGCGGAGAGCGTTGCAGTAGACTACGGTCTTCAGATCAGGGTCCACTCTAGAATTAATATCAAAATACTATTTAATAGTTATACAAATATTTCCTGCGGAACATCTGATTTAATACACAGTAATAGGTAATATGTATCTCAACTCGAAGAATACATGTTTATCAAAACAAATTTGGTAAAATTATAAATTACATTTTGAATTTAAAATCAAACATAATGTATCTTAATTGAATCAATTTATTAAAACCTTTGTAAAATATAAAGAAACCCAATAAAGTTATTAAATGTAATGATTGACTGATTTAAGGGTTATTACAGGTAATTGTTAGGGTTATTCATGAGGTTGATGAACTCGCTTGTTGCCATGTCGATGCAGCTCTGAACACCATAATTGCATTGCCGCGTAAGAATCTGGTTCCGATGAAGTTTGGTGACGTGATCGTCACTGGGGTCTTCCGTTAAACCAAGGGATTGTCTAGCAGACTCCATGAGCTCCAAAACGTAGTCCTGTCAAAAATTGTGTGATATTTAATTCAGACTAGATATCGTGAACACAAACTATTTTTATATATCGTTAGTTACTAATACGTTATTTTTTTTCGTAAGTAATCATCATCGATGTTAACTATAAGGAAATTTTGATAAAAATGGTGAATTTTGAATATATTCCTTATAATAGGTTTAGGTAAAGATGCAAAACGAAATTGTGAGCTTCTTCATTTTTATTAGCGATCTATAGCTACAAGAGTAGTAAAATAATTCTTATTATTCGTTATGGGTGCTTGGGGCCAGTTTAAGAACCATTGTAACTGCTCTTTAAAACTCAATTTTATGAAATATAAATCATGGTATGATAGATAAAAATATGTTGTAATAAAATGTGAGGATAAGACACATATTTCTTACAATTTTACAATTATATTAATAAGTTTCAGTTGGTTGTTGAAAAGTTTGTTTGTGCAAGCCGGCGTAGCTTTAGACATCAATAATGTGTAGGATGAAAAATTTAAATATGGCAAATTCTATCAAGTTAACATCAATGATATACATATAATTACATTATAGGCATTCAACTGTTAATATTTAAGCTGAAAACACCACTTATATTCCCTGAGATAAAAGTCAAATTCATATCTCCTCTTAAAAATATGTTTGGAGACTTAACTATATGTTTCTAAACATAGGATATAGTACACGTGATTTAAAAAATTGTTTAATATGAGAAATTATACTCCATACCAAAAATTGAACACAAGCTTAAGCATTCTAAATATACAGACCAAAAGGAATAATATATACATAAATATTAATCTTTTATTGGTAGTATCTGGAATCTATTGATAGTTTCCTGGACTTTAGTGAGATTCCTCACCAACTGAACCAAATGGAAGGCTTTCCTTTATTACATAGTTTCATGTTGAGGAACTTGGCTTGTTACAGCAAAAATTTTCCAATTAATTAATTAAATATATTTTTCGGCAAAGGCCCATACCTTGAAGTAGCTATGCTCAGTGTCACCCAACCCTCGTAGTCTCCTATCCAGGAACGTGAAGCTGCTCAATGCTGTGTACCATGGGATGTAATCTGTTTCCCTGGTCAGATACAAAGTAAGGTTCAGGGCTGTGTTGTAGTCGAGTATTCCAGCCCTGGCGAGGTTCAAAGAGTCGTCCAATAGCTGAGCTCGGTTCAACACGTGGATATCAGTGAACTGGTCACTATTCAGGTGAGAGATGATCAGGTTCCAGTTGGTATGATCGTAGTTCACTCGGTAGAAACCTGTACATAGTTAGCAAAATGTGGATATCAGTGAACTGGTCACTATTCAGGTGAGAGATGATCAGGTTCCAGTTGGTATCATCGTAGTTCACTCTGTAGAAACCTGTACAGAGGTAGCAACACGTGGATATCAGTGAACTAGTCACTGTTTATGTGAGATGATCAGGTTCCAGTTGGTATCATCGTAGTTCACTCTGTAGAAACCTGTATAGAGGTAGCAACACCTGGATTTCAGTGAACTAGTCACTGTTTATGTGAGATGATCAGGTTCCAGTTGGTATCATCGTAGTTCACTCTGTAGAAACCTGTACATAGGTAGCAACACGTGGATATCAGTGAACTTGTCACTTTTCAGGTGAGAGATGATCAGGTTCCAGTTTGTAGCATGATAGTTGACTTGGTAAGAAACATCTAAAGTATCCTAAGACCAAAATATGGATCTCTTCAAATATCATGATGACAAAATTGTCATAAAACTATTATCAATATAAGTAATATGTTAAATAATTAAAACTTAGAGCTACAGGTAAATCTGGAAGATAATTCAGATCTTTAGACTCTGATCCAAGAGGCCGGTAGTCGATCCAAACCTTAAGCCTTGAGGGGATTTACAATTTGATTTTCCATACTCTTTTTAGGTTAATCTTTTAAAACATATTCATAAATTACTTCTACTTATGATATCCCCTTGGATTAAAATTGTTAATAAAGCATAATATTTAATGCAAAAATCTATGCGATAATTTCTCTCTCACCTATTTCTTGGATGTTGAATATGAGCCACTCTGTGGAGTTCGCGCCTATATCAGTTATTAGAGAACTTTCTTGAGAGACCCTGAGCCAATCCTTAGTGGTGGTCGAGCTGAAGTTCCGTTCTGATTGTGAGGTGTACGTCAAAGGGACCCACCATCTGTATTCCTGAGTGTTAGAGGCCCTCTCACTACTTCTCAGGTAGAATCGTTCCTGCGAGAGAAAAATGGAAGACAGCTGGTTGGATAGTTTCAAATGAGACCAGCACTGGTTTTACCTTTGAAGGTCAGAGTTTTAACCTCTTAGATATGTATCGAGGATTAAATATTCTTTACAGTGTGATGCATGCTTGTGTATAAACTTGAATTAAACCATTCTCATCTTACTATATTAACGTTGGATATAACACCACTACTTAATGCATTTCCATTTGCAGTTTTTACAAAATATATATGAATATATTAAAGAGTGTTAGAACATATTGGTTATAATTATTTAAAATTTGTGGTAAAAGTTGTAATTTTTAAATTGCATATTACAATCGAGAAAAATACAAAAACAGTGCTAGTAAAATCTGACAAGGGTCATGTTTGAAAATTTCTAGCCTCATTATGCTTTGAAATTAAATTAAATTAAATTATTCTATCTCATTAAAAAAGTTGCTATGTGGTCAAAAATTTTAAAACTAAGACATCAAAGGCTTCTACTCTACGTCTAGGCTTAAATTTATTTTCTAAAGATGTACGAACGAAAACACTCAAGCGAAAATAAAGATAAACCAAAACATGGAATACTTTTTTATTGTTTTTTATAGAACCACGTCTTACTACCCGTTTGAATTAGACACTTATATGCTAATTACTTTAATGGTTTTAGGAATGAAGAAGTTTATATTTAGTGTAAATGTACCCGCATTAGCATGGAGATAGAGTGAAAATTTATTTTGGAAAAAACACCCTTAGTCCACCCGACCGAAATTCTCTCCACTATCGACAGTCTAGATTACTTCTAAAGTGACTTCTTAGACCATGCGGCCACCGAATTGAGTGCATACTTATTAAAATGTGATGTTTTTAAGAGTTATATGTTGAAATAGATATTACAGTTTGTTCTATATTTTCTAATAAATCTATAACTATATCCATCATCATCAATATTATTATTACTATAGCATCCCCATTTATTATTAATCGAAATAGCGTGAGAAAACCCAATTAAAATCAATAGTGTGCCACCACAGGTTTCTATATTTAATTACGTCATCATACATTTATTCCAAAATATATAATTTTAGATTGATCAAACATTCACATATCATTGAAAATAACTACACATTATTTTTACTTCAAACAACATTTCACATTGTGTATTTTTTATAAGTGAAATATTATTAGAACAACATTACTCTATTTAACTCTTAATACATTAGTATAATCAATTTCACAATAACACACAAAATATATATTTCTCAAAGAGTAATACCCTTCTATTGCTTTAGGTGACCTGGTGGTCTAGGGGTAAGGTGTCAGACTTCTATGCTGGCGGCCGGGGTTCAATCCTAGGTCCCGGCACAGATTTATCTGAATACCAAACCTTTCCTTCACCTCTGACAAGACGTGTATTAATCACGACTTGTGAATGTGAGGAATGCCAGGCCTCCACCGTGGTTCGGATTCCACGTTAAACTGTAGGTCCTCCATTTCATCTCACAATCACCCTACCATTACACATTAGCGTAAGTGCGTATAACCCGAACGGGTAGTAAGACGCGATGCTAATAATAATAATAATAATTCTATTGCTTTATTGAAGGTAATATTGTGATTTTTTTTATAACCACTTAGCAGCGAAATTTTACCGTACGACTGAAATATTGGAACTCACTTGATGTACAGTGGCAGTTCTGAAGAGGTTATTAACATCGTAGTTCCTGATAACGGTGATGATTGGGTACCCCTCCTGCAAACTCCATGTATCCAACACAGTTTTAACGCTGATATCCTCATTGTTGACGTTCAGCGATTCAAACAAGTGGTCTGGTGTTGCACTATCGTTCCCTCTGTTTAGAGAAAAATAACACAATAAATGTACCATTATTAATATTAAAAATAAACACATTGCAACGATGACATAAACCTCATCACTAGCATCATTAACTGTTTTTACTCTAGGTCAGTTTAGTAAAATGCTTCCATCTCCATCTGTCTTTTAAACATTCTTCTTCCCTTACTCTCGTCAATCCTTTACCACTTATTTGCGCACGTGCTGTTGAGTGTTTTTTTAATTCTCTTTCTTGGTCTCTCTTGCTGTATTTTCGCTCCAAACTTCAACTTTATATTTCTCCTTGTGATCCTTTCTTTCCCATCCTCATCGCGTGTCCATACTATTTCACCCTTGCTTTCTCTACCATCTTAAGGGGCCAAGGGAGATCCAACTACCAACTGACATCTTCATTTCTAATCCTGTTTCTCCTGGTGAGTTATCCAGAATGCCTTGTATTTTAAAGTACTAAAAAGGATTAGTTACGTGGGTTGTTTCAGGGCAATCAAGTTTTGATGGAGCTCTACTAGTAAACTATTCATTACCCCCTTTTTTCTATGGTCCAATTATTCACACGATAACTTAAATAACGGAGTGTATACTTATTTTCTTTAAGGGGAAAGTCCAATATTTAAATAAAGGATACAGTAAACTGGTACAGACTTGTCAAGTACTGCTGGCCTTGGCAATTACTAACAATCCCTAATAAAAGATATGATCTAAATGTTATTCAAAACACTATATTCAAATAAGATGCGAATTTAAGGCTCAATTCAAAAAAGTACTTCTATTTTTATTCTCTTAACGTTTTAATTTAGTATATCAAATTCAAAAGAGCTGAGTTCCACCACAAGGCGGAAAATACAAAAATGGCACAGCTTATATCTTTCACGGCCATATTTAAATTCAGTCGTTATATTTCATCAGCAATCATCCAGAGGAGGTAGAACGGAAGAGACTGAATTCGGATATCAAATCAACACATTTGTATTGGTATTTAGTGATTTATTTTCCCTTAAACTGACGAATATATAGTCGTGTAATCTGTATTTTTATTAACATAATATGAATCATAAAATTTTAAGCTATAATTAGTATTAATTTGTATACCAGCTTCAGAGGCCGAATGGTCTAGGGCGTCACTATTGTGCTATATTAGCTTTTTGATGATGATGAGGGGGGGGGGGAGGGCTTAAAATTTAAGTTGATTCTACTGAGGTGTTTTTTTCTAAATTGTTTTCCACTCTCCTTCCATGCAAATGTGATTAGATTACATCTAAAATGATTTATCCCTCATTACGTTAAACTGTAGGTCCACCAGTTTATCTCACAATCACCCTATCATTACATATTAGCGTAAGTTCGTACAACTCGAACGGCTATTAAGACGCTTTGCTAATAATAATAATAATTTTTTTGCAAGTTATTTTACTAAAACATAATCATTAGGTCAAGAATGGTAGAATGAGGCCGAGAGGGAAATTTGTTGTCCGTCGACAAACTGGTGATTGTCCAGCCGATATATGATGGGAAAATTGTGAATGATGATTAACATGATACTAGATCATTATAGTCCGTGGTCTGTTACACCTTGGCGTAACGACATACAGTTTCTTGCCTGCCTTTCTCACAAAACATTTCAGTTAAATAATATTATTAATTACCCTGTGATTGCAACTGATCAAAACCGTTCATTAAACTGATTTCTTGTGATGGAATTGAGCCATGGCATAACTAATGGGTAAACAAACGTGGTGATGGCACTCGTATATTCTTTCTGGCAAGTAATCTCTGGTCAAACTCCTTGAGACGGAGCTCATGTACGTAAAATATAATAAAAACTTCATAGATTGAGTCCATGATGGAGCTTTACTGACCGAGCGGTCACCACAGTTAGCGATTATATTGTTAACATTTACGTAAAACAGGGGTCAGGTAATCAGCATAACATACTCTCTAGCTGTTAATATCAGTCTTCTAGACAAAATCCGTTACATATTTAAATCAATTAGCTCCTCATTTGTCCTGACAATGCTGAATTTGAACCCGTTCCAGACCCACTGATTCATAGAAAGATCCCGGAAGTGACGGGGATCGAACCCGGCACCATAAAAATGGTCACCACTAATAATGTCTAATTTAAAAGTAAAACCTATTTTAAAATATTACTGATAATTTAGGATCTATACATATAAGGAAACTTAAACTTACCTGTCTTTCAAGTAGTTCACAAGGCCCTCTTGGAAATTATCATGGGTGATAAAATGTTCTGTCATTCGAATCACGGCAGCAGCTGGACACATAAAAACATATATTAACCCCATTAAATATGTTAATTTACCAAAATAAAAATCAATGTATGCTTAATTTATCATTATATGTTACAACACAAATCTATTTTGATTTTAAATGGAAGGGTGGAGGAGGTTGAATAACATATATTTATTTACTAGACACCAGCCTAGAAGAAGGACTGAATAGCTATCAAAAAAGAAAAGACATAATCAGAATCTGCCTTGATTTAGTGAAGTCAGACAAAATATCCTTTTGACTAAATAATGATAGTTTAAATTGAGTAATTTTTGTATGGCTTTTGAATCCAAGAAATTTAAGAGACAACATATACAATGTGTTTGGAAATACATAAACCAAACTGCACATAAAGCTAGTTTGAACCAAAAGTAATACAAAATCCCTATACACTTACATTCGAAAAACTATGCTAGTACCATTAAACTGTGTTCAAAGTTACAGAATACAGTGCCAGGAGAGCAAAGATGTTCAAGCATGCGTGTACAACAAGTTGCAAAGGAGTTAGGAGCGCAGAACTACACATATATTAATGACAAGCACTTTATGTGATGAAGGACCGTTAATGATGACCATCAAAAAGTATTCACATTTCTAGATGAACTGTTGTATTGTTTGCTATTAATTATTGTGATATATTCTCTGCTGCCGTGATCCAAGATGTCGAGGTATGCAGTGCCATTCGCCTAACCCCTATGCAACCTGTTGCATATGCATGCTTGAACACCTTTGACCTCCCTGCGCTGTACGTCGAAACTTTGAACACAATTTAATGGTATTAGCATAGTTTGTCGGATGTAAATGTACAGGGATTATGTATTATTTATGCTTTAAACAAACTATATTTGCAGTTTGGGTTATGAGTTTCCGAACATTATGTATATTTATGTTAAATATTATTAATAAGTTTTCAAAATTTAATTAGTGAAGAGTGGTGATGAGGGCGGTTCAATCTACCGTCGTTATATTTAAAAGGTTGTCCAAATTAATATATTTATTATTTTATATAATTTACAAATGTAAGCACATTTCCTCTAAAAGTTTACTTTCTAATCATATTCCACTAGCGTTATTATTAATATAAGAGTATAAACTGAACTCGTTGTATGATGCCTGAAACCACAAAGATTAAAACTACTTTTTGTGATTAGTTGACTCACCCTTGTTGTAAGAGATACTGCTGAAAAGAGTTCTGATCTCTGTTGGAGAACCGACATCAGCAGACATGGCGTGGGTGCTGGCCAGGGAGTCTACGCTCATAGCCGTGTGGACCTGAGCTACGACGAACTGTTCCTTGAGTCTCCAATCAGGCTCCACCTGACACGATGAGTAACAAAGTTATGTTGAGAGGTTGAAGTGAAGGGTAGGGGAATGAACAAATTAATACTCCAAATTCACCCTTTTAACTTCATCACACACTCTTAGGTGTACACAATCATGGTCTAAAGAGTCACTCTCGCAAGAAACTGAACTGCCGAAAACCGGGAGATTGGGATTGAATACCAGTCAGGTATAAAGAAGATGGTTTTTCCTAAATGTTTTTCCACTCTCACTCCACGTAAATGAGTGTACACCAGTAGCGGCTCGTGTATAGGCACCGCGGAACTGCAGAAATTCCTATTTTCACTTGATATTCGGTGACCTGGTGGTCTAAGGGTAAGGTGTCAGACTTCTGTGCTGGCGGCCGGCGTTCAATCCTTGGTCCCGGCATAGATTTATCTGATTACCAAACCCTTCCTTCACCTCTGACAAGACATATTGTGAATGTGGGGAATGCCAGGCTTCCACCGTGGTTCGGATTCCACGTTAAACTTTAGGTCCTCCATTTCATCTCACAATCACCCTACCATTACACATTAGCGTAAGTGCGTGTAACCCGAACGAGTAGTAAGACGCGGTGCTAATAATAATAATAATAATAATAATAATAGTAATAATAATAATCCACTTGATATTATCGATAACATTTAATATAATGAGTCTTTTTTTCTTTAATTCTTTATTTATTTTTGTAGTACAATATATATTCCTTAAGCTTAATGTCAGCACTTCAATAGCCATTCCTCAATTTATGAAAAAGTTAGAACAACTTTGTATGGAACTGCGCACTTCCCAGTGCCAGCGACGTGGTGTTTAACTTGTGTGCGCATGCGCACATAGAAAAGGGGTGGGGAGGAAGGCGGTACTGTCAGGTAGAGCGAGAACTGTTACTCTCGCAGTGCCGGCTCTGGCGGGATGGTGAAAGGAAACTTTTTTTTTTACTCAGCGTGTGTTGTGCTTAAAAACCGTGTACCATATTCTTCAATGTGATAAAGTGTAGAAGAGTGTAGAATTTGATAACTATTCTGCTTCCAGCTATTCTATTGGATTAATTTTTTTTCGGTTCTTTTATTTAACAGAAAGACTAAATGCGTTTGCAGTACTTTCAATGGAGAAAAATTTCCTCAATTGTCATACAGAGATCAAGGAGATAATTATTGATCTTTTTGCGCAAATTAAAACGAGAAGAATGGATTTCATTTTTAAATGAATAGATCAAGCTTGAACTGTAACGATTTAAGTTAAAATAAGTAAACAAGTTTGGTTTTTATTTTTTTAAGATTTCATAAAGTTCCTGAATACATTTTCTTTACCTTTTACACAATTTTAAAACAAAGGCTAAAAAAATTTCTGGAGCAGCACTCCCACTAATTTTAGCTACGAGCCGCCACTGGTCTACACTTCCTTTAAATTCAACCATCCTCATTCCCAACAAAATAACATAATTAATGAATATGTCTATAGCCCGGGTGGGTAGTGTGAAGTGGTGTTAAAGAAAAAGACAACATGTTTTTTGAAAAAACCATGAGACTTTTAAAGTAATAGGTCAGTCAGTAATTCTTACCTCTGCGGGTGTGAAATATTGGAAGTAGCGGGCAAAACCTTCGTTCAGCCAGAGGTAGCTCCACCAATCGGGGCTTACCAAATTACCAAACCACTTGTGCGCAAACTCGTGGGCGATCACTTGTAGGGTGGTTTGCTTGTAGTTGGAAGGAGTTACTCCCTCCACGAACAGGATGTTACGTTCCCTGTTGACATAAGCCCATTGTTTCAAAGTTCACACACTAAAATCGGGGACGTTCCGTGCCGTCAGAATGTGCTATATAAAGCAGAGTTAGTTTAAACCTTAAACCAGGCAGGCCCAACACGTTTTATCATAAGAGACACATTTAAAATTGAAAATACCAAGGGGGCTTCATTTCAGAAAATTAAATATTGTCACACCCACTTTAGTGGCCGAATGATCTAAGGCGTCACTCTTAGAATACCCTGCTGATGAGTTTGAAATTCTGTCTAGTCTACTGAGGGTGGCTTTCCTTAAATGGTTTACCACTCTACTTCAATGAAAGTGCGGGTAGATTACATCCCAATATTTTTTTATAATTTAAGAAATATGATAGTTAAATGCAGCTATTACCGTACTTAACAATTATAATAACTTAGCTATTTAATTAACCTATATTATAAGCTATACCATAGTGGAATAGTGCTAGGTAAGTCTTCTAAGTTAGAGAGTAAACGAAGGGTACTTCTGTTTTTACCTAGCCAATGAATGTTCTAATCAGCGATGAGAACATTTATCACTTATACAGAAAAAAAACTCTTGTTTACACTGGTAACGCTCCACGACACGCCACTAGAAGTACACAGTTCTCCTCCACCCTCCCCTTTCCAGTGATATTCAAGCTATCAGTATATTTATATTTTTGGGATGGAGATAAGAAATTCTTAATTGAAAGAGTATGTATAAATATTTGCAAGTTTAGATAAATATTCTCAGTATTCTCGGACATGAGTCGAACCACAACCTCTTCATCACAAGCAAAACAAACAAGACAAGACTGATACCTCAGTCAACATAACTATCGTTGAGGTGTTAAAAACTGTTGGAGTTATTTTCTATTGGTAATCATAAAGTTTTATTTAACAGAGATACTCGTCAAATGTTATTGTTTGGATTGGAGGTATGGAACAATAATATGTTAGTGTGAAGTTTGTTTGTATTTAACCTGCTGTACCTTAATATTAACCACGCATTTACCAATATTTATTGTATTATATTCTTTTCATATGTCTTATTCCACCAGACAAACCTCATTCCGCATATACCCCTATTACAATCCTTTCCATATTTATTGAATTCAGGCAATCAAAATTATTAATTTGGACATCCAAAAAAAAATAATGCTTTCGGTTATACTATACTGAGTTTCTTAAATGTCATGCTTTTTTTCAGATAATTCATTAAAAAAACTCTTCAAAAAAACTACTCTCTGTCACCAATGGCCATATGGACAAAGAGCTAGTCTCGTCTTGTTAGATTAGTGGGTGACGGTGAAGTTGGGGTTTGAATCTCCGTCAGATGTACTGAGGTGGTTTTACTTCATTGACTTACCAATATTTCCCCATGAAAATGAGGGTGTAATCTCTATAAATTATACTTTATTCATCCAAATTAATGTAAATAGGGGGGTAGACAGGATGGGTGGAAAAATGTGGTGTATGCACTCTACATGGTATCTTCTTTAACTGTCTCAACGCCTTCTTTATTCAAATAAATACTTGAATGTGTTTGGAATTGTATGAAAATATTTTAATGATTAAAAACTTAAATTAAAAGCTAAAAATAATGAAATTAAAAAAAATTACATCACCCGCAAACTAAGAGAAAAAAAATGAATTTTGTTTAAAAATTGCTTAGATTCTACTTTATAATAGACTAGCAGCCCATCCCGGCTTCGCACGGGCATAATAATATAATAAAAGAAAATACACAATGTTTTACAGTGAGTTTCTAAAAAAATAACATTCATTGAAAACAAAAAACTAAGATATTAATTTTTTTTGTGAATATATTTTCTTAAACTTTTTTTGTATTTACATTTTTTTATATATATATATTATTTTTCACTTTTTTTTTTTCATTTTTCAATATTTTTTTAATTTATACTTATACTAATTGTTAAAAGGTCATAACCGCAAAACAAAAGCCATTTAATTTATTGAGTAAGAGCCTCCCTGTAAACAATATTTGATGTGGTTTTATTTTGTGGCAGCAAAATAAATTGATTTTCAGGGGCTCCAACCCGCGATAGGCCAACGTATAATTGACCATGAGTAAAACATTTCTTTCGCAGATCGATCCCAACTAATTCGAAGGTTTGACCTTGGGACTTGTTAATTGTTAATGCGAAAGATGTTTTTACCGGAAATTGAAGCCGTTTAAATGGGATTGGCAAATCACTTGGGATCATCGGTATCCTCGGTATATGAGCTAGTTGACCAGCTGCTGGACCGGTCATAATAGTCGCTACAATTAAATTTTCCTTTAACTCCTTAATAAGCAACCTCGTCCCATTGCACATGCTTGGAGGGCTTAAATTTCTCAAAAGCATGATTGGAATTCCAATTTTTAACGTCAGTTCGTGTGGTGGTAATCCAGAAGGGTTCAAGGAATTCAAAAATTCCTGTGGATAATGAACTGTATCTTCAATATTAGTTACAGTGTCTATCGACTTGTATTTTTTTATCTGACCGCTGACTTTTTGAACGATAAGATTGTTTATTTCGTTGACAGTATCATTCTTTACTGATACTATTGCCCTAGAGCACAACCAATGAAAGTCCTTTTCGTGCAAATTCTCGATATCAGGGTATACTGCATCTATTAAATTTTCCAAATCATGGAGTATTTGGCCTAGATACTCATCCAGAATAATGTCACTATATCCGCTTAAATTTGGAGCAGGGAAAATTCCTTCACCAAGTTTTAGCAGTTGTTGTGGGAAATCACTGTCACTTCCATGAAGATGAGCTCTCATATTCGTCCTTAATTTTAATGTTTCAATCGAAGTCCATAAGGGAGACGATTTCAAGCATGCTTTGATGATATCTGCTCGCGTACCTCTGTTAATAACGGGGAGAGTCTGTCGGAAATCTCCAGCAAATACAAAAGTAATCCCGCCCATGACTGCAGAGGAGTTCCTGAGGTCTTTTAAGGTTCTGTTCACGGCCTCTATATGTGCTCTATGGCTCATCGTGCATTCGTCCCACATAACTAATGAGGTGTCTTGTAGTAATTTACCTAGAGGCCCGTTTTTGCGGATAGAACATGTAGATTGTTGCTCAAGATTTACAGATAGCGAAAGTTTAAAAGTAGAATGAGCAGTTTTGCCACCTCTCAAGAGAGTTGCAGCAATTCCGGAGGAAGCAACTGCTATTGCTATCTTCCCTGATTCTCTGACCTTAGCAAGTATCAAATTAGCAAGAAACGTCTTTCCTGTTCCCCCTGGCGCATCCAAGAAAAATATTTTTCGTTTGTCATTATTCACGCTGTCGACTATAGTCTCAAAAGCATGTTTTTGATCTGGGACTAATTTTGGTAGGTTTTCATTGACGAAAGCGGTCAAATCATTTGTATCGTAGTGATGTGCCATTGTATCTGCAACATTGTTTTCTGTACGAACTGAAGAAGGTAATCCAAAATCACTTAGACTTTTGTCATTTAATTGCAACAATCTATTTTCTATTTGTATCAAACCTTCGTTATAAATATTCTCATTGTATGGTAACGCGAAGTCTTGATTTTCCTGTCTGATTCTGTGTCTAACATCTTCACACAAATCATCTTTGAAACTGTCCCACAATTTGAATGGCTCCGATGGCTGACAAAATAAAAGTATGACCACAAACAACTCTCTTAGTTGTATTGGACATTGCAAAAGCGATGCTTCTCTTAGAGTATTTTCCCAATGGTCATCGTTTTCTAGCAAACCTCTAGCACGGCAAGCAGCTTGATAGGTCTCTTTGAGAACTCCGTCCACAGTTTTCAAGTGCTGGAATGAAGTTGGACCGCGTACGTGATGCAGCAACATCCTAAGATAAAAACACTCAGATTGAGAAGGATGAACACCATAGACTCTTCCTAAAGCAGCATCTTTTTTTATTCCTGGATGGCCAACTACGTTCTCACCACGCTTCCTTCTTGTAAACTTATTATTGGCCCATGTGAAATATTGCGGGACTTCGTGGTATAGCAGTGTCTTTGCGAATTCATCTTCATTACAGAGCTCAAAGAAAGCAAGCAAAGTTGTTTTGCGTGGATTTCGGGCCACTTGTTCAGCCGTTTCTGCGGTGAAATACACCCTTTGCCCATTTTCTAAGTGGACAGCTAACTGTAAGACTGTAGGATGGCGCTCGTGGATCGGGAATTCGAATATTCTTTGGTTAAAAAATAATAACTCAAACTTTATTTGCTGGCCCGAACCAATCACAATTTTCTCTTTGGATTAATATTTCTCTTTGGATACTTGTCATAACACATCTAAATTGAAATGCCTAAATTGGTGAACATTTATTTTTTATTGTAATGTTGTTGTCATAAATCCACATTTAAATCAATGATATTGAGAATAATAAAAGATAGAGACATGCTGTCGCGAATTTTTTTTATAGATAGTGATGTGTCCTGAAAAATTGTAAATATTGTAAATATTGTAATTGTTCTATCATTAATAGTTTTCGCAGCGCACGCAATTGAAGGAAGTTTTTTGTTTATTTTTTTACACCTTGGGTTAGATTATTCAAGTTTTAGTAAGCGTCCCTAATTTTATTGAAAATGAAACATAGCCTATGTCACTCGGGAATAGTGTAGCTTGCCAACGATGAAAGAATTTTTTTAATCGGTCCAGTAGTTTCGGAGCCTATTCATTTCAAACAAACAAACAAACAAACAAAAAATCAAATCTTTCCTCTTTATAATATTAGTATGAAGTATGATTATCCATACAAATTGTTCCAGTTTGGATTTGGTGTGGGAAAGTTGACTAGAAAGTTACGCTTTCATTAATAATCTTAATCATATTTATTAATTAAAGAAATAAATTCACATACTTTTAACTTAACGTATAATAATTTAAGTTATGTACTTCACATAGAATGGAATAAGTGTATTTTTAAAAGATAATTTGAGCTATTTGAAACACTGTTGAATAATGAAACTTTCAAAAGTCTTAACAGTTTATACTATCTACTTTCCAGAATCCACGTCACTCACCTGTAAGTGACCAGTCCCCAGTTCTCCATGGCTCCAGCACTGAAGTCCGGGATGGCCACTTGATCTACTTTGGGGAGGAAGTAGTCCAGTTCGGTGAAGTTCTCCAGCGCCGCCATGACAGACGGACTGACGTCGATGCTGTACTGAGCCTGATCCACGGCGTCACTACGCTGCCACGTGCTGTACTTGCCATCGTCGCTCGTCAGGTTGACGAAGTCTGATACCACGAAGGCTACCAAGTAGGTGGACATCGGCATGGGCGTCTCTTGGAAGTGGTCCCACCAAAGGCCTGTCACATCGCTGTTAAGGGAAACGAAAAACTAATTTAAAAGTTTACAAAGTTGTATAGAGCCATGAGTTATTATAGTCAATATTATCATTAAAAGTAATTAAATATGTTTTGTTTTAAAAATAAAATATCAACTATTATTATTATTATTATTATTATTACTATTATCACCGAGTCTTACTACCCGTTCGGGCTATACGCACTTACACTAATGTGTAATGGTAGGGTGATTCTGAGATGAAATGGAGGACCTACAGTTTAACGTGGGATCCGAACCACGGTGGAGGCATGGCCTTCCCCACATTCATAAGTTGTGATTAATACAAGTTTTTTTCAGAGGTGAAGGAAGGGTTTGGCAATCAGATAAATCTGTGCTGGGACCAAAGATTGAACCCTGGACCCCAGCACAGAAGTCCAACACCTTACACCTAGACCACCAGCTCACCAATATCGACTGTAAGCAAAAGTGATTAAACTAGTAGTGAGGAAAAATGCCATACATTAGTCAATCTTTAATTGAAGGCATTGTTAATACTTCAGAGAAATTATAAAATAAAATACATATTAGCGATATTGTTGGCATTGAATGTATTTCAAATATTTATGTTTAAACACGAGATATAGACATGAGACAAACTAAGCTAACATAAATTGTTATTCTTAAAATTACGTCAAATAATTTCAACTTTTGACAATGAATTTACTTAGTATTGGTGCTTAAAATGTATATTAGTGAGTGGATAAAGATGTACGCCTACTTAATTAGCTGTAATTAATTGAATGAGGAAAATCATAAAATAAACATATCTAAATATCAGGAATATTTTCTTTTCTCATCTAAAAATTTAACCTTTTGATTCCTACCAAGTGTTGTACAAAATAAAGTCCTGTTTGCTGAAAATTTTAGGTGTGTATGTACTGAAAGACGTACTGTACATAAACTCTTATTTTTATCCTAGATGATTTAATGATTTAGAGCTGTAGACATCATAAAACTCCAATTTTAGTTACTATAGGGATCCCTAGTACTTATATTCCTTGTTCAATCAACCAACAATGAATGTCCCAGTAAAAATACCGGCATATTCTCTGTGAAATTAAGGTGTGTACCAATGGGTCATTTTCCCATCTACACATCGGGGGAAGACCATAACTGCCTTTATGGTGACATGTCCATACATTATGAATGATTACAATTATAATTCCTGTTTTTGACAGACGATATAAAGAATCAATATCTAAGCAGGAAATATGCAAAAGTTTATTTGGGATACTCATTATCTGTTTAATATCCTTTAATTGAACCTAATTAAACATTAAATAGTTACGTTAACTATATTATTTATGAGATGCCTTTTTTAAAGTACAACCTGCGATAACATAAGAGATTTTTTTTAAATTTCAAAATGATGCAATTAAAAATATTAATCAAAATGTAATAATTATTATGTTTTATCATTAAATTTTAAGAATTAATCATTGAAAAAATAACCACATAATCGAATCTTATTTTACTCACTCTTGTTCCGTGGTCTCTACAGGCATATTAGAAAGCGCATGTCGGTCTTCAGTCCTGGCAATGCTGATCTTAAAGTGAGCCTTAAGAGCCGGTTCATCGAAACAAGGGAAAGCCCTGCGGGCATTCGTCGCCTGGAAATGGGTTGATGCCAACCACCTGAAAATAAAGCACACTCGTATTAAAGGCGATGGTATAGATTACTTTAAATAAGTAAATCACTTTTAATAAATAACATGAAATTATATTAGTTGTTCTGTGAACAGTATACCTTGCTCTTTCCATGTTATTAATGTTACTACAGCCTAAAGTTTCTCCTAAAATTTACCGTTGAATTTTGAGTTGATATTTTTTCTTTTGTGATCAAGTTATATAGAAAACCAACTAAAACTATATTCAATAGTACATTATTTTCATAGATAATATACGTGATTAATGTGGTTTATAAAGTCAATCTTGCAATCTATGTCAATATTTAAAGCATATTTAATTAAATATTTAAGATTTTAAATTCAGATCACTAAATATGATCTAGTAAACAAAAATCTATTGAAAGGTTGCCTTATTGAGACATATAAACTAATTGGTATAATGATCTACAAACGTCTCTCTGCCAAGGCTCAAAGAATTTATTTGCAAAATATTTCGTTAAATCTGGTCCATGCATCTAACAGTCCGAGGAACAAAAAGGCAAACATATTTTTGCGAAAATTTAAAAATGAACCCTGGACACCTGAATCGAACACGGGACCTTTGGTTTAGTATTAAAATGCTCTAACCACTGAGATATCCAGGGGTAGTCCCCTACCCAGGGTAGTTCTTCACTCGCATTTTAAAGCAGAATCTATGATGGGCGTGTGGAAATCGTCGGCTACAAATGTGTGATTTTATTAAGATCATGTGCTACCAGACAAGCAGCCACCTTTGACTCGGTAGTTGGCTTATTGCTGCCATTTGTACAATTATGACAACGATTTCCGCAAATCCATCATAGAATCTGCCTTAAAATATGAGTGATGAATTACGCTGGGAACTAGAGCATTGGCGTGCTAAGTCAGAGGTCCCGGGTTAGATTCCCTTTTGCAGGTTCATTTTTAAATTTTCAGAATATGATTTATTGATGGAGAATTAATTCATCACTAAAAAGCGTAAATAATAGCTTCGGCTATTTGGTTCATAAACATATTTTTGATAGGTTGCCACCTAGAAATGGATAACCAGTTGGAAATACCAAGATCATACTTTTTTGTCCCAAGTTGAAAAAAGGCCCGGATAAAATTTCGCTAAAATTGATAAACGGATTTGACAGTTATCGCGAAACAAATTTCGGGACATATTGACAGAGAGAAAAACATACACCATACCAAGTGGTCAAGTTAAAATCAAACCTAACTACGCTCGATCTGCAATAATAATAATAATAATAATATACTTCTATCCTGAGCAGGTAGTGATGCAAATAAGAATAGTATTAATAATGTTAATGGCCCTTGTAAGTGTATAAATAATGATTTATTCATTTTAAAGTTTGGTAAAGTGTGTCACAGTTGACATTTTTAAAATTACATTATTTATGAAAAGATTCAGAACTGCTTACCTTCTCACTCCATTCCTATAGTAGTAACTTCTATAGAAGCCCGCCATATCTTCGCGATGATAGCCCTTATAGTTCAGGTGAAGTTTATACTGCCGTCCAGCTATTAAATAATCTGACAGTTTGATGTCATAAATATGACGCAGGCTGTCTTCTGTAATTGTGAAGTTATCTAACGAATCCCACACAGTCAAAGCTTCAATTGCGATGGTTTCCTCATCGATTTCCAGATCATTCGCGTGGAGTTGTACGCGATCAGTAGTTTCTGTCACGTTGAAGGATATTTCAACCCTCCCGGTGAACTGGAAAGTGTCATCGTCGAGGTTTGGTTGTAGGACCACGTTGTAGTGATATGGGACTATGTGAGTTGGGAGGCGGTAATTCTGCTGTTTGATCCAGGTCATTATAGTTGAACCGTGGGTGTTCAGCCATTCAAGGTTGCGTTTAGCAGTTTGCAAGTTGTTTAGCGCCGATGTTGTGGTGCCAGAACCCAGTTCTTCCGCGTTGTCATTGATGAATTGTTCCAGCTGTATAAGTTAATATAAACATGTTTAGATAGTATTGTGACAGCGTAGCTCTAAAATAAAAAAGTGAATTATGTTGGTCTCTATAAAAATATTACTTTTGAAACATGGCTTGAAATATTTAAAAATATTTCCATTCAAATTTTCTTTCCACACGTGATCATACCGATCAATATTAAGTCTAGTTTATCATATTTACCTTGTCTAATTGTTCTTGTGATGATATTGCTCCAGCGATTCCTGATACAACACTAGATACAGATGCATTACTGAAAAAAGATATTACATTTGTATATTCAATCACAATATTTCATTGATTAAAGAAAAGTTTTAACGCGACGGTATTAATTAAATATTTTCTACAATATAATAGCTACTGTTACTTATAACTTGTAGTTTTAATACTCACAATTCAATTATGTCTCTAAAGTTCTGACGGAGGAAGTTGATGGCAAAGTCTACTCCGTAAACATTGTTGTACACAGAAGGGTAAACTGAAGATATATCTTGCGATCTTATTCCAGAATCTGATGTGATTGTTTTCCTCAGATATCTACAAAAAGGGTTTAACGTTAGATATATGCAAGGTGCAACATGTTTTTTCAAATTGTTATCTATTGAAATAAGACGAGACCTAAGCATTTGATCAGTCATTCTAACTTAAGAATAGCTCAACCAATCATAACAAAAGAAGCATATCTATATCTGGTTATATTATTTTAATATAAAAGGACTTTGGATATTATCATTTTTTTAATGATCACTAATTACTTTAATATGTCTTTTTAGGGAAAATCTCTTTTCGCTTTTTGAGGTAGTTTGTAATATATATTTGTATAAAGATACAGGAAATATGGATAGACAACATATAAAAGGGAACGAATACAATACGACTTTTACAATGAAAAGATAAACAGAGTTCACACTTTACATTGTTGCCACTGGACAAAGAGGTAATGACTGCCTCATGAAGATAATCGATTGCTACCATCCAATCTCTCGACTCAAGTTTCATTATATCGGAACACATCAGGGAGTAGTGTGACACGTGCAATGTAACATCCTAAAAAAGGAAACCAATTAACACAAAAGGGAGGGGAGAAAAAAAGGAAATTGATAGAAGAAGATAAGATTTCCGATAGAATAAAACCTAGGTCGGGCGATTGGGTGGTGACAATCGATTTTCTTCAAGAGGCAGTCATTACATCTTTGTCCAGTGGCAGAAACGTAAAGTATAAACTGTGTTCTTTTCATTGTAAAAGCCATATTTTGTTTGTATCATTTATATGCTTATTCCACTTTTCCAGTATCTTCTTTTAAATATATAGTAAATGCTTTAGCGCTAGTGATAGACAGTATTAATATTATTTAACTACATAGTATTATAGTTTGATTACTAATAATATATAATGGATTTTTACTTAAACATCTTATAAAAGCACTATCATTATTAAAGTATTTGAAATTAGGTACCATGCATAGTTTATTTGTGTATTGTACTGACCCATGAGCCAGCGTCTCATTCCTGGTACATCCCAGAACTCCCAAAATAAGAACTTGCTCCGTGTTGACATTATGAGTGAGGTAACGGTTCCACAAGAAGTTCCATTCTTCCTCACCACCGTAGCGGAGAGCGTTGCAGTAGACTACGGTCTTCAGATCAGGAGTTACCCTGCAGTTGTAAATGAAACATTTTTTCAGGAATATATATTTAAATCTTAAAGATCTATACAAAATCAAGATCCGAGTTATACTTTGAGTTTAAGATAAAATAATTTTCTCATAAATAATTATTTAAAACTTCTAATAGGTAGTAAAAATATAGTTTAGCTAACACATTCTAAAATTTGAGATATATATAAGTACACACGTTATAAGTAGCTCAACTTCAAATAAATTTTAGTAGGCCTTTAGTGCCATCTCTAAAACTGACCGTATCTAAAAGTAGGAATTTAAAATGGCCGTTAAAGAACCAACGTTATTGGGTAATAAATATTTTTGTGAAACTCTCCCATCCCCGATAAAAAACCTAAAATATAAAATAATTAGGTAATTTTATGCTAGACATATTTCTATATTTATATGAACTGGATGAGGGTTAAGGGGCAAGGGGAAAGATTAATATCATCTACACTTGATATCTATTTTGAGAACATAGGTATATAGTACATTTTTGATGACGATATATTTGTTTGAATAAACTTTAATATGACTTTAGACACACAGATGTATTTTTATATGTTAATGAAAAGAGGATATACTTTTGTCTTCTATGACTGTCATTTTAAATATGATCACTTTTTTAAGATGTGACTTGTGGGTTGCTGCCAGACTCTCCTCCCCTCCCCCCAATTATTAGACAAAAAACACATAAATTGTGTGTTGTTCGGTCAAATGCTTATTTATTGATTTTGGAAGGTAAATTTGGTATATAAAAGGAGTTTACTAATACAGTCAGCTAAAGACTCGTTTGCCTAGGAAACCACTAACAAGATGTTCCTATTTTTTGAAGTTTAGTCTTGCCACTAGTAGAGATTACTAAAGCATAAATACATTTTTGTGTATTATTTAATTTATCAATAAAGTGCAAGTCACTTGTGCTGAATAAATATTATATATTTAATTGAACTTGAATACTCGTATATTAGGCATACTTTTGTTTAAAATCTTTGTCTATGCGACGAAAAGAAGACTATTTCAAATATAAATTATATAAAACCATCAATTGATTATGATCTTAAACCTAATTCTCAAAGAGGATAATATAATCTATCGAAGCACTTCCTCGTGATATTTGGGCTACCTACCTGTATTCTGAGTCAAGCAAGAGCTTGTTGAACTCGCTCTTGGCCATGTTAGTACAGTCCTCAACACCATAGTTGCACAACCACGTCAGTATCAGGTTTCTGTTCAACTTGGTGGTGTGATCGTCATCTGCGCCCTCTTCTAGACTTAGAGTCTGATAAGTTGTACTCAGGAGTCCGACGAGGTAGCTCTACAGAGATCATCCGAATCATATTAATTTTACGGAGTATTATTAATATAAGGAACGCACTTAAATGTTACATTTACTTAAATTGATATGTATAACTTGTATGAGTCAATTAAATCAAGACAGAAATCAAGAATAAATAACATGTAAGATGATTTATTTAGAGAAATAACTCGTTCTATCATCAATTATGAATTCAATTAGAACAATAGTATTTTAAATAAGTAAAACAACACTTATAAAAGGTAAGTGGCAAGATTTTTACAATAATAATGTTCTAAAAATATTTACTTAGCAGATAAACAAGGAAAAAGTATTCTGTGCCAATTAAAATATTTTAAGCAATAACAGGTTATAGGAGTGGCTGATAGGCAAATTGACTAGAAGATGAATGGGAAATTTGACAAGATTGTAGTTAATTGCAGTTTACAGAGTAAATGTATTTTTTATTGTAAGCATATCATCCCTTTAAATACTTTAGGTAAGCAATTATATTAATATAACCTGTTCTTTTTTGGCATCTATTGATATTGGCGTGACGTGGAGTGTTGCTAGAGTAAGAAAAACTAGTTAAACTGAATCCGTGACTTGTTATAATCACTCAGTAGAACAGTAATCGGCCAGGTTAAAAAAAAATACCGTATGTGATTTATGTATAGCAGAGCTTATCTATGATTAGTCACATGAGACATAATGGGGAATAACCTACCACAGATACAGTTTATTCGAGCTCTAATTATTTTGGTAACATTTCACGCCAAGCCACTGAAGGCTTGTGATATTTACTTTTCTTGTAAAATTATTAACAGATTAGTTAACCAATTCACAACCTTAAATACAGTATAGTTGTAGTCTCCATATCCTCTGAAGCGTCTGTCAAGGTAAGTGAATCCTGTAAGTGCCGAGAACCAGGGGATGTAGTCCGTCTCCCTGGAGAGATATTTGGTTATCTCCAGAGCTGTGGTGTAGTCCAGGATTTCAGCCCTGGCCAAGTTAAAGGCGTCATCCAGTAGCTGAGCTCTGTTCAACACGTGGATGTTGGTGAAACTTTCGCTGTTCAGGTAGTTGGCGAGAAGAGCCCAGTTCCTAGCGTCGTAGTTCACTCGGTAAAAACCTGCAACAAGAGTGTTGTTAAGATTCTGGAATGTCAAAAATAATTTTAAAACGTTTTCTCTATGTCTACAAATATTGGTTGCATGAATGGAATAAAAAATATGAGGCCAGCAAAATATTAAAAAATATGTTTATTGGTTTTCCTGGTACTCAAATATTCTTGACTCAATTGTTTGATTTTTGGTCTCAGTGGATTTACATAGGTTGTATTTAATATTTTGCTAGTCTACCACTAGCCATATAAAATACTCGTTAAATACTGTTAGTATTTTTTAAATATTATTTTAATTTGTAAAACACTATACCATTCAAATATAATATATAATTTCACCTATTTGCTGTACGTTAAAGATGACCCAATCATTGGCACTCGCTCCTAAGTTGTTGATGGTGATCTGTGAACTTGCGCTGTCCATCCAGGTTCTTGTAGTTGTGGAAAGGAAGTCACGGTTAGTATTGGAAGTGTAAGTCAGAGGAACCCACCACTTATAGTCGTGAGTGTCTGTAGAATCACCACTTCTTCTCAGGTAAAAACGTTCCTGAAATACAAATGGTTAAAATTATTAAATAAAATAATACTAAAAAATTAAATAAAAATATTTTAATATATTCGTGACTAGAAGAAAGTTTCTTTGTGACTTTGTAATGAAAGACATTCTTTGACACTTTAGGCACTTTATAAAAAAAAACTCGAAATATCTGAAATGCATACAGTAAACTTTTCTTTAAATTCGTGAATATTTTCTCCACACTTTGGGTAACATTTTTAGGTGCTATCCGTCTTACTACTCCATCAAGTTATCCGTGATCTATGATAACTATTTGAAAAAATAAATATAGTAAAGGTGAACTGTTAAACTTACTCCATTCGCTTATATTATTATTATTTTAGCACCGCGTCTTACTACCCGTTCGGGTTATACGCTTTAAGTACTAACTACGCTAATGGATTTAAAAAAATAGGAAGGTTGAATTAGAGGAAGTGAACCCGCATTTTCGTGGAGGGAGAGTGGAAAGACATTTAGGAAAAACCACCCCCAGTTCACCCGACTGAGATTCGAACCTCGATTATTCGCTTATACAACGTCTCAACTAATTCAATGTAAAACCACCCCCATAGACTATGTTATAACTGGACTACTTTAACTCCACTTAGAATCATAGGTGAAAGTCAGCACTCCAATAACGAACATTAAAAAATAAATGTCATTTATATTCTTTCATTTTCCGGAACTACATTATGATTGATAAAATTCCAGCTCAAACTACTTTTTTTACACATTGAGACAAAATAAATGCATCGTCTAGTATACATTTATTATTTGTTACGTATTCATGAAAATTAAGTATGTAAGGGAAATTGAAAGATTTATCAACAAGTATTCAAACAAACATATTTACACAGAGTATAATCAAGGAATATTAGTTTCCCTACCAATAATGCTATGTTAAATACAATAGGCATGATACTATTGCACCATACTAACCTGGGTGACTGTAAGAGCTCCAGAAATGTAGTTCCTTGTAATTGTTATAACAGGATGACCACTCTGCAGCGTCCAAGTATCCATGACAGTTTTGACACTGACTGGTCTATTGGGGAAGTCTTGAAGATACTGACTGTCAAGATTCGCGAACAGGTCATCGGGTTCTGCCGTTCTATTACCACTAAGGACACACACGCAATTATTTGTTGGTTTTTAATCTAATATAAGTACAATTCCTTATAAATTTCGTGGATATAAACTAAATTATATGACTACGGATAGCTAAATGCATTCGTAGTAACACTTTTTGTATTATCTAAAACATGTTATCTAAAGTAAGTTGGCTATTAAATTTGAAAAGAACAATGCCTAGATGCGTTCAAACTAATTAAAATTTTTATCAACATATTTAATATGTAAATATTTAACTTACTGTGCAGAAAGGTAGGTACTCAATCCTTTTCTGAATGTCTCATGTGTCATAAAATGCTCCATCATTCGAATAACAGAAGCACCTAAGGCAAGGAGAAATATATTTTCATTTAAATTATTTTTAAATGTTTAATTGTAGAATGTAAATGTGAATACATCATAGATATAATTTCATTTTTTATTCCAGTTCATGACTCTACTGCTGATATTTAATTAGATCTACTTATTGGGAATTTAAATTAATATAATTTGAGATACGACCAAAACTTTGACATTTTCTTTCATTTTAAACAAATGTGAGGTACAGTAGATATTAATGTTGTGTTATATTATAGAATTTGTAAAATTTCAAGTAGTCGTTGATTTTGTTTTTTGTGGAATAAGTAATAAATATAGCATTTTACATTGATAATCGAAATGTTACTTTTACTTACCTTTGTTATACGTGATTGTGCTGAATATTGATGATACAGAACTTGGAGATCCAACATCCGCTGACAGAGCATGAGCTGATTCTAGAGAGTCTGATGAGAGTGAGGTGTGCACTTGTCGGACAACAAACTGATCTTCCATTCTCCACGTGGTTTCAACCTAATTTGTTAATAAACAATCATTGGTTTGTTTGGGATAATATTATACACGGAATATAATTATCATACTAATATTAGATACCAATCCCCAAGGGGAAATATTTTGTTGAATTAGAATTAAACCAGAAAGATTTTCTTGAAATTATACTCTATGTTTTAAGAAAAATATATTAAATTTTAACTTTAGACTATAATTTGTTTTTAATATTTTAAGAAAATATAAGTATTTTATTAAAAATGCAAATAATTTTCCACTGAGAGATATTTAAATTTATAGAAATAAGTTTGCGACGTTTCTTACAGTGTGGGTTGTGAAGAACTGGAAGTATCTTGCGAACCCTTCGTTGAGCCATGTATACCTCCACCAGGTAGGACTGACAAGGTTTCCAAACCACTTGTGAGCAAACTCGTGTGCTATTATGGTAGCAACATTCTGCTTGTTGATTGAAGTAGACACTCCTTCTTCGTGGAGTATATACTGTTCCCTAAAACAATCAAGAAAGGTTGTGAATCAAGAACCTTGTTCAAATCGGAGTTTGATATCTTATTCCATTGTCTTAAATCACTATTTAAATTAACATTAAGATTAATATAAAGATTGTCTTATATAAACAGAGAAATTATAGCAAAATGCATTGCCCAATTATTTTAAACACCAGAAAAAATATCTCCAAATATTGCATTTAAAAAAAAACAGAAATTAATCCTAAAAAATTCTACAACTGTCTTAAAACACCTGATAAATTATCACCTAAGACATTCTTGCTACTACGCATTAAAAACACTTAAGATAAAAAAATAATATTGATGTCTCCAATCAGTTCTCGAATTGAGGTATATATTATTTTATAAAACAAGCTTTATGAAAATCTAGTCCTTATTAGGATCAACCAACAATAATGTACTTAAAATATTTTACAACATCCCATCATGCTCACCTGTAAGTGACGAGTCCCCAGTTCTCCATGGCGCCAGCGGAAAAGTCCGGCACAGCCACTTGGTCCATCTTGGGCAGGAAGTAATCTAGCTCTGTAAAGTTCTCCAGACTCTTCATGATCAACGGACTGACGTCAATACTGTACTGAGCCTGGCTGATTGCGTCTGCTCTCTGCCAAGTACTGTAGAAACCGTCACTGCTGCTCAGATTCACGAAATCTGATACGATAAACGCTATTAGATACGTTGAGATCGGCATTGGAGTCTCTTCAAAGTTGTCCCATTCTATGTTTGGCTCTAGTTCACTAAAAAGAAAATAGTTTGTTTAAATATGTGTATGCTTATGTACTGTACAAATAAACTAATCTTTAATTCTTTTTATGACTACTAAAATTCAAATTACTAATTCCCTTCATAACTATTCATATAATTATATTGTGTTGGTCTCAACTTAATAACAATAAGAAATATTGTGTAAATATAAGTGAATTTTAATACCCTTAAAATAGTATTTTAATTTTTTGAAAATTTTAAATTTCGGATGTACAGAATTATCGATGGGAAGGTAAAAGTCTATATTATGTAACTAATTTTTTAGTGATAGAATAAATTTTAATAGTTTTTAACTAATTATTGTGGGATATTGTTCAAAGACTTGTTTAAAATTTAACTAAATCATCAAATTTGGTATTCTAGGTATGATTATTTTTCAAATATTAATATCCAAATAGATCCAAATTCCAATTAGTTATGTTTAAATCTATGAAAACTATAGTAGCTGGTATAAAGGTGGTCTTAAGAACTTTTAAAATTTGACTATATATAATTATATAACAATTGTTAGTTGCTGAATGTATGGAATATATTATGACAGTATATCCACGATAAAAAATAATGAGCAATTTAAGGTTTTTAAAAAATGTATTGAGCTTTATATTTTCTTACAAAACAAAATATCAGCACTGTTTCTGAGATTTACTACAAAGCTTGTGATATGGTCAAGCAAGACTTGGAGAATTATTTCCCTTAGTATGAGGATTATCTTAAATAATTTCACTCACTCTATAACTGTGGATTGGACAGGCATATTGCTCAAGGCATGTGTGTCGTTTGTTCTTCCTATGGTTACCCTAAATTTAGCTTTCAGCCCTGGTTCATCGAAACACGGGAAGGCTCTTCTGGCACTTGTCGGCTGGAACTGAGAAGAGGCTAGCCATCTGAGAAAAAATATAGCAAATAAATAAATTAATTAATTAAAAAGAGTCAATTAAAAATTAGATGAATATTTAAAAGAAATTATCGTACTTGAATTTACTAACATAGTGGTATTTATTTTCTACTTTAAAGAGAAACAAATTTATTTTTAAATTATTATTTTTGATTATATATTTTGGACCAAAAAAATATAGGAAATGAATAACATCTATAGAAATTTATTGATATTTTCTTAAACCAAAAACGTTTTTATAATATTATATAATAATAAAAACTAGACAAATAATTAAGTGAATAAAAATGGTCTTATCTCGATTTTCCAAATAAAGTTTGACAAAAATTAACTGACATTCTGTTCAGTTTTTTTTTAACGTAAACGTAGACCAATAATTATATAATTATTAGTGAGTGCGGATATAAAATATATTTAAAATCTAGGTTAAATATATATTAGTTAAAAAAATTCACCTTTTTTCACCATTTTTATAGTAATAACTTCTGTAAAATCCAGCCATATCCTCCCTGTGGTAGCCTTTGTAAAACAATAGGATCCTATAGCTCCTACCAGCCAATAGCTCTTGGTTCAGCTTGAGGTCATAGAAGTGACGTATTGTATCACGTGTCATTGTCACAACGCTCACCTCGGAACCACCTTGAATATGAATAGTTTCGTCATCAATATCTAAATCATCTGCATGAAGGGTGATTCTATCGGTGTTCTCAGTCACGTTTATCAAGATGTTCACCCTCCCCTCGAATTGGAAAGTGTCTCCATCGAGGTTTGGTTTCAGCACGACGTAATAATTATCCGGTACTATTCCGGTAGGTAGTCGATAGTCCTGTTGTTTGATCCAAGTCATTATCGTTGAACCATAGGTGTTCAACCATACGAGGTTGTTTTCAGCTGTTCTTAGGCTGTTTAAGGCGGAAGTGGCTACGTTCACTCCAAATTCCTGAGCTACGACGTCCGAAATAAATTGTTTCAACTGAAAAATTTAATCACACATCAGAATGAAAGTGTAAAGTTACCATATCTACAAGAAAATAATAATCGAATTCATGTTCGCAAATCCCAATGTCATGGGTTAAAGTCCCATGTCCAGTTTGTCATTTCTTACTTATAAAAATATTTAGTTAAAAGTCAATCTTAACACTTAGCTAAACTTAAAGGATGTTGTCAACAGAAATAAAATACAAAAATTTATTGTTGTGGTTTTTCTTTATATTTAAATTTCAAGAAAATAATGCGCTTTAACGTAAAGTGAGTATGCCATATTAGAAGTCGGTAAAATAATCCTATCCCCTGGTAACCTGTTCATCGCTGTAGGCTTTGTATTAGCTGAGAAAAAGAGATGTTGACTATAGAAATAATATATAGGATTATTAATTTAAAAGGGTTAGATTCCATGACTAAGCATATTTACCCTGTCCACTTCTTCCTGTGATGAAATTGATCCAGATATCCCTGAAATAACACTAACTATGGAACTTGTAGAGTTGTTATTGCTGAAACAAATATAGTTAAATATACATTTTATATTATTGTTTCATAATAATCAACATGTTAGAATATATGTGCTAATAATGTTAGCGCGAAGAATATTATGCGATAAAATAGGATGTATAATTGAGTGCTTAGTGTTTTATTTACACACTATATCATCAGGAACTCGAAAGTTCACTTCCGAACTTAAAATAATTATGCCACCAATCCATATCTTTAGCTATATCTACCCAGTCCATCTCATTACAACCTATATCTTTCAGGTCAATTCTAATGATATTCTCCAATCCACGTCTATATCCTCTCAATGGTTTCTTCCCATAGGTTTCACCAGTCAATACTTTGAACGTGGTTCTAGATTCTTCCATTTTAGTTGCGTGTCCTTCTCATCGTAATCTACGAGATTTGACTAATCTAACAATGTCTTGTGATGAGCACAGGATATGTAACTTATCATAATAGTGGTTTACATTGGGTTAACGTTGATAACTAGTAACCGAAGATAACTGTATTCACAGAGAATATATTATAAAATTACTAACAAAATTTCGCAAGTTTTTGAAAATCACTGTAGATATTTTATAAATAATATATTTATTAGTCAAACAAATACAATACTTAAAATACAATCCAATATTTGAAAAATACGATGGTTTGGTTCTCCATAAAATAGTATATACATCTTTAGAGGAAATTAATATAAATACAGGAACATATTTAACAATTTATTTTTATTTAATAAACACTCAAACATCTCTCTATTTGGGTTCAAATGTGTTTTAATAAAGTATTAATACTTAAAAATTATACAGACATTTATTAAAAGTAATTTGTCAGACAGAATTTTCTATCAAATTTGGTCAATAAAATGTCCGACATAGGGAGTATTTTTTACTTCCTTCAAGTTACGAGACATTGATGAAAATAAATGGTGCAGGGCAGATCTTGTTTAATCTTGGATATTGAATTCAGTTATTATTTTACAAACACTAAAACTAGGTAATTGTTTTATCAAATAATTGATTTTGTTTATACCATACTTTTGATTTGATGTATCAATATATTCTTCTTCAACAGTATTTTAACAAAATACTTGCAGAGTTTATTAAAATATAAATAATAGGGCCGATATACCAATTTTAATATATTATAACTATTACTTGCTAAACTATAAATGTAAAAGTTTATGGTTGAGAAACTAAATCAATTATTATTTGGATAACAAGTACTTACAATTCGTAGATTTCACGGTAGTTCTCCTCCAAGAAACTAATTGAATGCTCAATTCCATAGTGGTTGTTGTTTACAGAAGAATAAATTCTATATTGGTCTTGAGATCTGATGCTTGAATTTGCACTGATAGTCTTTTGGAGATATCTGTAAACATATAGATAAGAGTAGTAACTAACTAAATTAATTAAGTTATATTAGTCTAGATTTCGTTATTAATTCTTAATTCAACTACTTGCTTGGTATTGACATTATTGGACTACCCTTATGTTCAGAGTTCTCATTCTTGGTGCAGCCAAGAACTCCCAAGATAATGACTTGCTCAGTGTTGACATTGTTGGACTCACCTGTGTGCAAGTGTCTCATTCTTGGTGCAGCCAAGAACTCCCAAGATAATGACTTGCTCAGTGTTGACATTGTTGGACTCACCTATGTGCAAGAGTCTTATTCTTGGTGCAGCCAAGAACTCCCAAGATAATGACTTGCTCAGTGTTGACATTGTGGTTAAGGTAGCGGTTCCAAAGAAAATCCCATTCCTCTTCACCTCCAAAGCGCAGACCATTGCAGTAAACCACGGATTTCAGGTTGGGGGAGATGCTACGTAATGGAGAACAAAGAGGAGAGATTAACCGTCGTTTTCATTTAATATAATGTTATTATAGATTTTATGATCAATATTTGTTTACCATAGCTTTAAAATTGGTTAAATTAGGTATATAAATCCATAACCAATGGTAGGGGATGCGTAATAACTTTCCTTAAGATATTGTATTGATAATATTTGTTATGCATCCTGAAAGTTACTCATGCTTATCAATTTATTATAATATAATCCAGTTACGGTTTATTTCCGTAATTATAAATTTTCATCCCCCAAGCCTCGCCTTTAATACATACCTAATTTTAGACAGTTGTTTGCTTACATCCTATCAATATAGTTTAGGGTAAGTGCCAGTTAGATTTAAAATCAAGATTAAAAGTTTATTTTTATACATGTTCTCACCGACTTCTATTTAATTTTAATTAAAACTAGAACCATTA
>CABEEJ010002508.1:70230-109327 GCA_901482245.1 Timema douglasi
ATATATATATATATATATATATATATATTGTACCACGATACATAGTAGGATTTGTTTAATTAAATTTAAATAATTATTTGGTAATTTGTTTTGAAGCGCATATATCCTACAAGGTGTAATGTGTTAGTAAAGATCTTGGTCCACTCAAAATATAGTTTTATTATTCACAACATTATTTAAAACTTATTTATTATATATTTATCATTAAATATATCATACTGAACAGCTTTATTAAATTATGATTTTAATTTCGTTTTTTCATAATTAAAGCCATTTTCTATAGGTAAAGAGTTTTTTTTAACTAAATAATTTGTTTTTAAGTTAGGAAAATTATTATATTATAAATGCTTACTAGTAGCTGTCTGGATCGTTCATGAGAGCCGCAAATTCCCTCGTAGCATAATCAGTGCAACTCTTTACCTCGTAGTTGCAGAGCCATGACATAATCAGATTTCTGTTTATCTTTGTGGTGTGGGAATCTATTTCTAGTTCATCATATCCCAATGAGTCTTGAACGTGTTCAAATAACTTCAATATGTATTTCTGAAATTTACATAATATAAAATAATTGAATTATAATATATGTATTGTACACATAACTAACCATTATGATAAAAGTAGTAATATATAAATTTAACCAAATTCTAACTAAAATCTTATAACTAAAAAAAATATTATGGTAATATATTATTGAGAAATATAATTCTTGATAATATTATTTAGAAATATTTTGTAAATAATATGTTGAACCAAACTACGTTTTCACACTATTAACTTTATAATCGATAAATTAATAAACACTTTAATAATATACTTAATAAAAAATGAATAAAATAACAAATTAACTTTTCAGACCACCTACAAAATTGCAGTTGAACTGCAAACAAGGATTAGGGTTCTTTAAAACAAGTAGGTATAAAAACAAATATCCATGCATTTGTTTGTGTTTAAATTACTGGGATTCAAATTTATTAGGAATATATGTTAGATAATCTCTTTTAGATATAATGTACTAAAATTATTACCTTGAAAGTATGATGGTCATACTCAGACATTCCTCTGATCCGTCTATTGATATAATTGAAGCCAGTAAGTGCAGAGTACCATGGGATATAATCAGTCTCCCGTGACAAGTATTTAGTGAGACTGAGAGCCGTCCCGTAGTTCAAAACTCCAGCCCTGGCCAAGTTGAAGGCGTCATCCAGTAGCTGAGCTCTGTTTAACACGTGGATGTTGGTGAAACTTTCGCTGTTCAGGTAGTTGGTGAGAAGAGCCCAGTTCCTAGCGTCGTAGTTCACTCGGTAGAAACCTGAAGCAAGTAAGGGGGAATTGGGATTTGTGCACTCAATCAACTAAATATAAACGATTGTATTGCCATCACAAATGAATGGGGTAAGAAATAGGTATTTAAACTGGTTTCTTACAATCGATTATCTCAATAAATCTTGAAGTTTAATATTTAACTTTTATATACAGAGAAGTTTTGGTATGTGTTATGAGTGTTTAAGATAAAAGTTATGATAATACTTTAAAAATGAGTATCTAGTAACATCCCTTTCCCAAAAACAAATATCAAATGAACTTTAATACAAGCTTATTGGTAAGAGTAAAAAAATAATTCTGAGTGAAGGGCTGATTTTTTTTCAGCCTGTACGTTGTCTTATGTAAAACCAACAAAAATAAAAGCACTCGTCATAAAAAAAAGAGGTTGATAAACATGTTATGATATTAATATTACAAACTCCTTGGAATACCAGGAACAATGTTTATATAAAAAATAGGTTATTTAGGCACAACTTAGCCTATTCATCAATAAGGTTTTGAAAACATTTCTTGTTATCATCATCCTCCAAGTAGCTTATCATATCTTTCAAATCCTTTATCTTCTCTTGACAGATCTTGTTGTTGGCTCGTAAATATGGCAGTTCACAGTTTTTAATATCTTCTAGATTCACACCTTTATTTAATACGTTTGTTTGTCCCACATTTCAAGATCATTCAATATCTTCCTTACTTTAACGACACCAGGAATTTTTTCGCTTTTTCTTATACATTGTGCCCTCGAGATCTTAAGTTTAGCAGTGTTAATGAAACTTTCAGTTGCTTCCTTAAAGTAAAGTAAAAAAAAAACTTCTTCAGACATCATAGTTACATAGTTTCTAAACTCAGTTTACAAACGAATTGCATTTAAATCAGGGTTTAGATATTCCTTGTTTGATTTGCTTCTTTCAAATTGGCTGGCCTGTCTTGGAATACTGTTTATGTGATATATCACAGCCTCTTAATCAGCTTGTTCAAATTTTCATTACTTAGTTTTGTTTCCCCTTTTCTCCAGATACATTTCCTCACCTATCTTTTTTTTCTGTAAGTACTTGAACACGCTTTTGAGATACACTGAAAATTTCGGAAAATGTTTTTCTGCATACCTGAACAATATTGCCGCTTTTATCAGGTACCGTATAAATAACTGTAACTTGCCATCTACTGCCATCTGAATTATTGCAGCTGTGTTTTCTTTGTACAGGCTTAACGCACCCTATCCCCATTAAGTAGGTGTGTAGGTTAAAGTCTACTTCGTAATATTCTTTGAACAATAGTGATTTTTGAACAAAGTTCATGTCCTTACATTTGTAACTACATTTTTAAGATATTTATGGCTTAGGAGGCGTTTTCGCTGGTACAATCACATTTTTGACTGAAACTTATGATATCCCTTAAGTTCTACGCTTCTTCCTCTCGTCGGATGCTTTCCCATAACCTTTCAATCTTCGTTTATAGTTAGGATTTACCACTGGTAATTCAATCACTACGTCAATGCTACTATTTGAATCATTTTGTGACATTTAAAACGTCAAGAACCATAAGAAGAAACTATGGAAACCCATCACGTTTAGCGCATAAGGTTAAACAACGGCAGACGTATTGAGAAACAACTGGACACAAAGAAAATAGGAGAATGTCTGCTAGCACGTCACTTAGAGCTGCTGCCGTCTACAAACTGCTTCTACAGCTAGAATATTTTTTTCTGATACATAAAACCTTATTTAACGTATAGGCATGGAAACATGGATCTCAAATCCACGATGATCTTCTTTTCGATATGATAGCACCTAGAGCCTTAATTATTTCAAGTCTTCAATTCTACTTTTACTGTAGGAGATTACCATTATATCCCTAAAATTACTTTACTGAAGCTTGAATTAAAATACCTATCATATAATAAGCCAGATTCTTAAGAAATTTAAAGCTAAAAATTTGTGTCAAAAAATGATTGATACAAGTTATTCCTTCTTCGTTACAATTTTATGTTCAAGAATGATTATAGAACAAATTATATCTTAAATTTATTATTTTTAATTAATTTTAGGATATATATATATATACTAAACTTCAATGCCCAAAGAATGTTTACAAGAATTATAAAAGTAAAGGATTGTGAACATTTAGGTAAAATGTATTTTAAATCATAATTTTTAAAATTTCTCATTCATAGATGTTAATTTGTTAAAATTATAATGAATTTAAACACATAATGTATTATACATATGCATAAACCTAAAAATAGAGTTCTACCATATATTCTCACAAGTCTTTTTAATATTGAAAAATGTCCATTAGTTAGAAGCAACATTGACAGTAACCAGAAAACTGTTCTGTTCAGTTATATCAATCCAAAATATAGCCTTAACAAACACAGTGTTTAACAAATTAAACCCGATTCACAAATAGTTTCCTGTCATTCATTCTTGCCATAATCTTAAATATTTAAGATCAATTAATTTTTAATCAATTATTACGTCTACCGGTGTAACGTCTTGAGATGTGCCCTATTAAGTTATTTTAATCTCAACTATGGATTTTCCAAACATAGGTTGTAAGATATGAGTCCTAAGTCACAAATAACATTTTCCTGAATAGTGAAAAGGATTAATTCTTTCGAAGCAGTGGTAACGTTTACCAGCAAACTGTCATGAGAAGCTGTCCATTCAATTATATTAATACTATAACCATATAAAACACAACTTGTAACAATGAACCCCAATCCACACCCATTATTTGTCATGTCCTCCTACCAGTTTCTTGTATATTGAAACTGGTTCAGTGGCCGTCAGAAGCAGCACTGATGTCGACCAGCAAACTGTCATGAGAAGTGGTTCATTCATTTATTAATAACAACTATTGCCCTATCAAACACAGCATGTAACAATAAACAACAAGCCACACCCATTATTTTAACATGTCCTCTCACCGGTTTCCTGAATATTGAAAAGTATCCACTCGTTCGAAGCAGCACTGACGTCTACCAGAGAACTGTCTTGAGACGCTTCCAGCCATGTTTTAGCAGTGGTTGTATTGAAGTCCAGTTGAGATTGAGTCGTGTAAGTCAGAGGCACCCACCACTTGTAATCGTGGGTGTCTGTGGGACTCTCACTCATGTTGCGCAGGAAACGTTCCTGGAAGGGAAAATGGGCGAAAGGGGATTTTTTTTTTGCCATAGACATTTATATGATTATAATATAATCATTAATATACAATATCAAATTATATTTTACAAAATAAAAATTACACATAGTAGATCTATATTAGCATATGACTTTATGTGATTAACCTAACTATACAGTAGCTTTGACATCAAATGATCTATACATCATTTTAAAATTATATTAAATCTTTGAAAACCAAGATTTATGGCATATAAAAATTCATAGTGCTCTTACTAATCTTACTTTAAATTGATTTATCCCCAAGTAAATTCATAACTGGTTAGTACACCTATAGCTAGATTTTTATTTTCAGTAATATTTACTATGGTTTTGGTTGGCTGATAGAAAATAAGTTTCTAACAACAAAATTCAACATTATTATATTTATTTTGTATAAGATAACCTCAAAACTAGTTATCTCTTCCCCTTAAACGCTGTGTTCACAACCAAATTAATAATAAAAATAAAATAGTTAAAAAATCAAACAAACGCCCATTTCGGTGGTCACATGGTCTAAGGACTACTGATGGCGGGGAACTCAAAGTTAAAATATTAAGTGGATGTGGTGGGTAGTTTTTCCCAAATGTGTTTCTACTCTACTTTCACGCTAATTCGAGTACATTTCCTAAAAATATCACCCTTAGCATCCCGAAAATCATTATTGTAATTAATAAATAAGTGAATAACCCGAACGGCTAGTAAGACGCAGTGCTAAAATAAATCATCAAATTTCAATCAACAAAGAGTAATGTTTCTTGAATCGTGTTTGACATAATATCTGCTAACAATATATAGTCCTTGATATTTTATTCAAAGGAACGCTAAAAGGAGAAAAGTTCAATTACAACTCAAATATAATTAGTGATGCCATCTGTTAGCCAATAATAAAGATTTTCTAATCCATTCAAGACAAAGGTTAAAAGAGGTAGGTAGGGCTATCTATCATATTTAAATTGATAAACATAGTGTTTTTCAGGGTTATTCTGAGATTTGAGATTTATAATTGGTCGTCTAGAAAAATGTGTATAGTGTGACTTTGCTCAATTTTCAATTTTACACGTCTAATGAAATGGTATATTGGATAGAATTGGAATGTATACAATTGTAAAAATGAAAATAAATTAAAAACTAAAATATTTCTTAAGGACCCGTCAATGTTATTACACACGTGTTTATCTACTCCTTAGAGTAAGAAATATACTTTTTAAACAACTGCACAGTAATAATTACAAAAATAAAATAATTAAATTCCAAAAATAAATAAAATGCGCATAATCTAAATAGGTAGTAAGAAGTTATGCTAAAAAGATTACTTATCTATAACTAAAAGTTACTACTCAAAATTATTATTTAAATACAGCCTCTTGCATGCATTGAATGAATTTTAATCAAAACCTTTAATATGTTTTTGCTTACGTTCTATTTGAGCACAAGTTAAATAAAGATCTGTGTTCCACCTCACCTGCCGAACAATTGTTTGTCCCTGGTTATAATTACGAGTCACGGTAATGACAGGGTAGCCCTTCTGCGTGGACCACGTGTCTAGAACGGTCTTGACGTCGAATCCAGGCGATTCCACTTCGTTCTCGTACTGTTCCTGTAGAGCTCTGAACAAGTAGTCTGGTTCAGCAGTCTGGTTCCCACTGTGAGAGACAAGAAATGAATTAGTATCTTACTTTTTGTTTGATTGGCTTTCTTTTGAGGTTAGTTGAGGGTTTTTATTTTTTATATAAAAAACAAACAGATACATTTTTTAGCTAACATTTTCATAGTTACATAATTTTATAGTAGGTGGAACACATATGTGTGGCTAGTGGGCTTTTTCCAAGTCAAGGGACGTTTGTAATCACTGTACTAAAATTTTGTTTCATTCCATTCTGTATAAAACTTCCCATTTAAAGCTAATTCTTTCTTTACATTTTCGTGTGTGTGGCTGGACAAATGTGTAGTCATAAAAAAAAGGGGGAAAGGTGTTAAAGTGTTTACTAGTCGTTATATAGGAAGACTAATTCACCATGACAATAACACATGAACCACACCTGGAACGCAATAAGGTAATCAAAAATATAAATTTTAATTAATATGCAGCTTATTGGAATGTTTTAGATAGAATCTTGTTTTCAATTAATTTAACTAATTTATTTTGTTTTAAAAGAATAAATTAGAACCTAAAAATCTCGTGAGTAGTTGAATGTATGTGGACTATTACAAAGAATGAAATATCTAAAGAGTCAAAGATGGTAGTACATAAAATTGTGTTGCCGCCATCATTCTTTTATGAATGTGGAGCGTGGGTTTGTGAGTAGAAACACAAGAGCAGGATGAATCCTGTTAGAATGAGATATCTAAGAAATGTTCGGAGAGGAACTCGTTTTGACAGAGTCAATAATGAATGGGTGCTGAAGGAGTGCGGTTTGAAATCAAATCTAATAGGAAAATATATAACGGTAGAGTATGTGGATCAAAATGAAGGGTTATACCATGTAAGACGTGGCTTAATGCAGTAGACGAATGTGCGCAAAAGAGAAACATTAAGAGTTTTAGGAATAAAATATATCGGTATGTGAAGATAGAGAAACGCGGAGAAGGTTAGTGAGGTTGTATTAAGTAGGGGATTAGTATTTTTTGAGCTACATGCACAGTTTCTTGGAAACTCCGTAAGGGAACAGTGTGGTTAGGTATGTGAGTTCAAAGGTATTGGGATATTTATTTAATTGTATTAAATATCTAAATTAAAACTTGCTCAAATATACTCACTGACTAGCCACATACTGAGAGATGCCTTTTCGGAAAATTTCTGGAGTCAAGCAGTGTTCGATCATTCGTATGACAGAGCCAGCTAAAATATACAAATAATACAAAAGTATTTCATTATTTTTACATATACATTTAAAATATATTTGTATGCTATATTATATTATTCATAAGTTTTTGCATAAAAACAGAATATACTTTTGAATGATGAAAGATCTAAAATTATCTATTAATTTATGGTTGTTCCTTCTTGATATACTTGTAATCAGCCGCCTCGGTGGCGTAGTTGACTAACGCACTTGTCGTGTTGAGCTTGACTGCTGAGGACGGGGAGATCGAGGTTCAAATCTCGGTCGGGTGAACTGGGGGAGGTTTTTCCTAAATGGTTTTCCACTCTTCCTCCACGAAAATGCGGGTTCATTTCCTCTAATTCAACCTTCCCAAGTCCTAATCCATTAGCGTAATTAGTACTTAAAAGCGTATAACCCGAACGGTTTGTAAGACGCGGTGCTAGATATTATTATTATTATTTGTAATCTATTAACTAGCCCTTGGTATATAATTAGTTAAAATATTTAGAGGAAAACCAGTGTTGGATTTTATAATCATAATAATGACTTCGTCACATTAGAAACAAATCGTTCATCTAAATCTCAAACTCAGCGAAAGCAAAATCTATGAATATGACGTTAAAAACTATTATTTATGTTCCCTTTGTAAAATAGTATCAATTTGTAATTCGTGCTGACCTTTACTGTAAGAAACAGTGCTAAATATCGCTGATATCTCATTGGGTGAGCCTACATCCACTGTCATAGGATGAGAGGACTGTAAGGAATCTGATGAAAGAGCCGATTGAACCGCGGAAGGTACAAACTGATGATCCAACCTCCAACTAGTTTCAACCTAAAACAACAATATTGTTTTTTTTATCTGATTAAAATCTACCCTACCCTTGATATTTTTTATCTACAATTTGGTATATTTAGAACAATTAGTCCCAAACTCGCAAATAAAATACAGCAAATAACGCCCCCTTATTGTATTCGAAGGAAACCTGCAATTCATCTGTAATGTATAATGATAGTGCTTCAAAGGGAATAATATTTATGTATTGTATTTTTTATTGTTACTTATCATAGGATGTATTTAAGTTTGGAGAGTAGGTAATACAAGATAAGATCAGTGTTTTAGCAGTTAAGTTTAATAGGAAAACATCTTTTTTGGCCAGAATAAATAAATTATGGATCCTGTTTGTTTTTCTTCATCCGAATATATGCCATGATTATTGAGTATAGTAAAATTAGATAAGAAACCTTTTAAGTGAAGAGAAAAAGTTGTCCTTAAATTCTAGAACACCATTGACAGATATTCAAGAACTGTTGATATCATTAGGGGAAGAAAATTAAACTATATATTTCTTTTGGAGAATTATTTGACTTCTTTTGACCTAAAAAAAGATTGAATATGAAAAATTCAAAAACACTGGCCTTAACTTACGTTCCCTACATTCCCACCTTAAGGTAAAGTTAATCAAATAAAATAAGAAATAATACTAAACAAACTACTATTATTACGAACCATTTATTTATAAAATGACAATGAGAAGCGTAATATCATTTTGATGTCAACATCCAGAATGAAAGTGGTCCAATAAAAGTAACATTTACAAAAACATTCAATTATAATTAATTAAATGAATAAAATAAGATCGGAAGTAGCTTAAATGTTGTGGATTAGACTATGTACGATCAAATTTGTAGAAATACTTGGTGGAACTATGATTATATTTTCTTGCCCTCAATATCTGAGCAAAACAAGGGGTTTCATTTCCATATGATTGTTGGGGAAATTATACTGAAGCGTAAAATTAGATCATATTATGTTTTGTTTAGAAAGTGCCAAACTATGACTAGTAAAGTACCGTACTTTATATTAAAAAAACTTACAGAAGCTGTTGTAAAGTACTCGAAGAATGTGGCAAAGCCCTCGTTCAACCATAGATATTTCCACCACTTTGGACTAACCAAGTTACCGAACCATTTGTGAGCCAATTCATGGGCGATTATTGTGGCCACATTTTGCTTATCCATAGCTCTTGATACTCTTTCCTGGTAGAGTATGTATATTTCCCTAGAAAATTAAACGTAATAATAACTAGATGTATCATACAATTGTATAATACAAATTGTTTATAAACTCTCTGTCCAAACTTAAACCACAGCATCTTAGTAAACAAAATGTTCAGAAAAGTCATCTTGCACTACTAAATGAAAGTTGAAATTAGAAGTAATATTGCCGGAAAATGTAAACTAACCTGTAAGTAATGAGCCCCCAGTTCTCCATGGCCCCAGCATCAAAATCAGGCACTGCGACCTGATCCAACTTAGGCAGGAAGTATTCTTGCCCTGTGTAAGCTTCCAGTGCTGTCATTAACCTCGGAGTGACTTCTAAACTGTACTGAGCTTGTCTTACAGCTGCTTCCCTCTGCCAAGTACTGTAGAAACCATCGCTACTACTCAGATTAGTGAAGTCGGACACAACGAATGCTATTAGGTAGGTCGATATTGGCATGGGGGTTTCTTGGAAATGGTACCAAGCTATCCCAGGCTCCCTGAAATGGAAAAAAGAATAAATGTTTTAAATGTCCAGGGTAGTTTAGACATTCTTTGATTAATATTTTAAAAAAATCACAATTGTAAAAAACAAGTAATTTCTCTTCATAGCTAAAACTAAACTAGTTTTGAATATTTTTTGAAAGTATTTGTTAAGTAATTTTTAAATTTGTATTTTAATTTCACTTGTAGATACATTAAGTTCAATTATTCAAAAATGCTGATATAAATATTTTTAAGAAATAACCAAAATAATTCTGCAAAGAAGCGACGTTTAATGAACTCAAATTAATTTTTTTGACACTACAATAATATTGTTTGAGGACCAAGATAGGACAAATTAATTCGAATAATGAGATATACTTATCTGGAGAAATTTTACGTAAATAGCATAATAGTTTTATCTTATTCCTTGTATAGCCCTTTTCACTTTGTTTTTTTTTATAAACGATAGCAAGTTTAATTTATTTACTTCCTTTATGGTGCTGCTTATTTGAAATTGCCAAATTGAAACCCATAAAAGTAAGACTGTTAGCTTTCACCATAAACGGAGTCCTTAAGATCTAAAATTTAATCTATTGAAATATACTAACTCATTCATATCAATGCTTTCCACTGGCATATTGGCCAAAGCGTGTCTTCCAGAGTCAACCCCAATGGACACTTTGAATATTGCTTTCAATCCTGGCTCGTCGAAACAAGGGAAGGCTCTGCGTGCACTTGTCGGCTGGAACTGGGTTGAGGCCAACCATCTGAAATATAGCATTTATTAGATCTAATATCATACTCATATTTATTTTCAACATATATTTGTGAGTGTAGTTGAGCTTCAAATTTAAGCTTGGAATTTTTTTTTCCTATAGGGTGTTATATTATTTGTAAAAGATAATTTAAATAAACTGTATTAAGGTTTGAGCATTCGAATTAAATACGGTTAAGGCGCCAAATAAAGGATAGAGAATAATCCCACAGCATGTTTAAATTAGAAAAAAATATTATGATGAATACAATATCGAGAGCCAATATATTGACTTAAAGTTGATATACAAATATTTTCATTTATATTTGAATACTTATTATTATTATACGCCTGTGTATAATAATTGTTCCTAATAATTTTTGAACATATCAGCATATTTATACGTGTCTTGATTTCTATTGTTTTGTTCTTCCAACAAACTATTGTTTTAGGTGCTTGTATTTAGGTGTTAATTAGAAATACCTAAGTCTTACCTTTTCACTCCATTCTTATAATAGTAGCTTCTATAGAAGCCAGCCATATCCTCTCGATGATAGCCCTTATAGTTCAGGTGAAGACGGTATCGGTGACCCACTCTAAAAGAATCAGAAAGTTTGATGTCGTATATGTGTCGAAGACTGTCCTGAGTGACCGTGTGGTTGTCGAACTCTCCCCACAATGTCAAAGCTTCTACAGCAATGGTGTCTTCGTCAATTTCAAGGTCATCCGCGTGGAGTTGTACGCGATCAGTAGTTTCTGTCACGTTGAAGGATATTTCAACCCTCCCGGTGAACTGGAAAGTGTCATCGTCGAGGTTTGGTTGTAGGACCACGTTGTAGTGATATGGGACTATGTGAGTTGGGAGGCGGTAATTCTGCTGTTTGATCCAGGTCATTATAGTTGAACCGTGGGTGTTCAGCCATACAAGGTTGATTTTAGCGGTTTGTAAGTTGTTTAGGGCCGATGTTGTAGTGCTAGAGCCCAGTTCATCCGCGTTGTCATTGATGAATTGTTCCAACTTTAAAATTAAAACAGGTTTAGAGTTAGTTATACAATAACTAAAAAAAAACTGAATGGATCAATTTTGATATTAATTTTTTATCCGAATTATTAAAAGGAACATATCATTATACATCATATTTACCTTGTCCAATTGTTCTTGTGAAGATACGGCTCCAGCTATTCCTGACACAACACTCGATACAGATGCGTTACTGTAACAGGTAATATAACATTTAATTTGAAAAATATTTAAAGCTTCTTTAAATTGTATTCAGTCTCCTAAATCCAACATAATAGCTCGATTAAAACAATACAAAATAATTTTATAATAATGTTTAGTTAAATGATCTAAAATAGACACAGGCCGTATCTGAATAGTCTACTTATGCGGTGTCGTATTGACTCGTGCCCTTGGTAGCTGCATTGGCAATCACGTGACCAAGTGTAGATCTGTCCAGATAGTCTAGAAGGATACCTATGCAGTTTTTTCGAGGTCTTGGTAACCATGGATACGAAGGCTATCAGCCGTGCGCTGTTCTCACGGTGTCGGTTGCGGTGATTGACTGTCAATTGTTTTAGTATTATCGTTCCATCCGCTAGAGGACTGACTTATGCTTTCCGCCATTTTAAATAAGGTTGTTGCCATTCTAATAGCTCGATGCAGTCTTTGCTATGAACAGCACGAAAAGTGTAAAATCTTCAAGACTGCACCAAGTCTAAAACTCAAGGGTCCGATTAGGGAGCCTTGGACTATTCGGATACAGCCCCAATTTACAAAGAAAGACCACTATAAATAATGATATGACGTTATCTAAAAGGTAACATAAAAGTATTATCTTGGATATAATTGAGGGTATATGGAGAGTATTATTTTAAAACTTATTAATATTTGTATCAAAAATAGTAGACAGCGTATAGGTTATATAAATACTTACAATTGAATGATCTCTCTGAAGTTTTGACTCAGGAAATTGATGGCAAAGTCCACCCCATAAGGATTATTATGCACAGATGGATAAATTGTAGATATGTCTTGCAATCTGATACCCGAGTCTGATGTTATGGTCTTCCTCAGATGTCTGTGAAAAAAATATGTGTTTTTATAATAACTCACACTGTTCTTATGGTAAAAAATGATTACTTAAATTGTTAAATATACTAATAAAATATATTTAAGTAATTTAAAGTTTTAAGTATAGGTACATTTATATATTTCAAATGCCAGAAAAATGTTATATACTAATAATGCATTTAAATAGGTCATGAAGTTGAAATCAAGTTAATAAATATGTAATTGATATTTTTGGTGGATCTTATTTATTACTAAACCATACTCCTTATGGATGTGTAAAATTGAATAAATATCGTGAGTAGTTTGCGACAAAAAACTGCTTTTTATGTGAATTTATTTTTATCAAACGTGTGTTTGAAATGACGAAATGTTACAAATACTAATTACTAGGAAACTAAACCAAACCATATCATTATTGAAAGATTAAATTAATAAGTAAAAATATGATCATGTATTAGTTGATCTCTTACAGTTTTAGAAACATATATAATCATTTCCATTTATGGATTAATGTTTTACTGTTAGGTGATGATTTCAGGTGATGTTTAACTATTCCTCCACTTGTGCATAGAACAGACATCGTCCAGACTAATAAGGCAACTATAGAGTAAAGTTTAAAAAAAAAATAGTTTAACATCCACGGGAATACCACCACATAGGTTAAACTTAAAAATAGACATTATAATAAAGTTATTTATTGGCCTATGTAATGGAACCTTTTAAACAGTGATAACATTTGATTAAAATCTAATCCATGTAACAACTTTAACATATTTATCTCAAGGAAATGTATGTTTCTTACCGACAATCAATTTGGTACCTATAGATCCTGGTATCCCCTTTATTTTGAGACGGAGGAAGCTCCCAGCTAAAATGATGTTCTCAATTAACCTACTATTATTTAATTACAAGAGTGAACCTTGAACATGATTGGTATCTCTCTCCCCATTCCCATTTAAGGCGTGGCTAATTGTAGTGTACGTGACCTTTTCGTACATATTTGATAGTTTATTAAATAAAAAAATGTTTAGTTCGCTCACCCTTTAACCACTTTTACGTAATAATTGATAGAATTTTTACTATATAAACCAAACCTAATCTTATTTTCTCTCATAAATAATAAGGCTAGGTTTTGCTAGGTTGGTTAGCTTTATAATCAACGTTTTGTAGATAGGTATATAAACTTCTACATTAATAATGCATATCTTGAAAGTGGAATTGTATATTATTGTAACAACCTGTGAGCCAGCGTCTCATTCCTGGTACACCCCAGAACTCCCAGGATAAGAACTTGCTCCGTGTTGACATTATGAGTGAGGTAACGGTTCCACAAGAAGTTCCATTCTTCCTCACCACCGTAGCGGAGAGCGTTGCAGTAGACTACGGTCTTTAGGTCAGGAGCAACCCTAACAAAAGTTGTGTATGTTAATTGTTTATATTTAAGTGATAAAAATATTGTCTAACTTAAGTTACTTTATTTTAATTCATATATATATATATATTGTAGTTTATTTACGTATATTGGGTCACGCGTGACCTGGAAGGTCGTGGGCCGTTAACACGTCACCGTGTATTAAAATGCACAGAAATTATCAAAGGGTTGGTTTATTAAAAATAAAACAATACATACACTAATATAATTAAATTAGCTGCAATTAAGTAAACCACTGAATTAAATATTAGGAGTAATTATTAAATCTTTAGGTTAGTAAGAAAATAAGAAAACATACAATAGAATTAAAAATATGAACAAATTAATAACTATAAAACATATAATAACTATTCCAATATTTAAACCAATCATAAAAATGCTCATTATTAACACAGTTCACCAAAAGATCAATGTCTACGTCAACCGTCTAGTCCACTTTCAACACTTTCTCCCGCTCACGACATACTACGCTGACCCACGTTACTCAAACGCTAGATCCAATTATCCTTCCCCGGGCACGCCAACCCACTCGCTGGACACGCTGGTCCACACACACTGGAAACGCCAGCACACTCCCAGACGGGACGGTCCACTCACTTCACCATCCACAACTCGGATAGGGGCCCTTCTGGCTATCGTCAAACGTGTATATACAGGGATCACAATTAAGAGATTGGAATCCTACATTTCTAGATTATCGGGATAGAGTAAAATGAACCCAGAAACTCTCATAATTAACCCTCCCCCTCCCCCTTGTTCCCACTAATACTCCTGGCAGTTAAATCACCGCTGCATACCTGCTAAGCAAGGAGGGAGATAGAGAGAATAGAGAGTGTGGTTGGGTGAATCGTTCTGGTCCTGCTATCAAACACTTATCTCGTTACAATACCAAAAAAGTATATACTAATTTTATTAGCAAGTGTCATTCCAACTATAGGCTTTCATAAACTAAATTATGACAGTAATTTTATAACCCGTTTAATATCGCTATAACTTCACGTATAATTCAATAACTTATAGCTGAAATCTAAATGAATCTTTTTCATGGGTGCGTTATTGTCTTCTTATACGCAAAATACAACCTAAATTAACCTTAGTAACGTTTAAAATAGAATTAATTCATTCTATACAGCATTCATTACCTTTTTATAGTATCCGAGTACCTTTATAAACATTCTAGGATACATAACATGATTTGAAGATAAATTAGAACCATAATTTATTTAGTTTATAATATAATTACATGATTACAAAATTAATATATTTATGTGTATATTTATTGTAAATAGTGTGGCAATAATAACTACTTATACTAAGAATAAGATTAAGTAGCAAAATGTAATTTCATTGTTATGTTTTTCTTATGAATAAAACGAAAATATAAGAGTACTTTATTCAACACGGTTTTAGAGCACTTACTTGTAATTATCTGGATCATCCATGAGCTTGTTGAACTCATTTATAGACATATCTATACAGCTGCTAACTTCATAGTTACATTGCCAAGTTAGAATTAGGTTCCTGTTTAACTTAGTCACGTGGCCGTCACTTTCATCTTCCGTCAAACCCAAGACTTCGTTGGTGTGATTTAACAATCCAAGGATATAATTCTATTAGAAAATATAAAAAATTAGTTACACCTCAAAATTAACATGTGGATATTAACTGGTTCGATTTGAATAAGATAATTAAATATGTGGAACATTCACAAACGTTATATGGTTACTATTTAATTCATGCTGGGAGACATTTTGATTTCTGCAAAATGACTTAAAGTTTAGAAATTTATGTAAATAATATTATTATTAAATATGCTCTTACTTGCTATATGACATTAGGAACTTGAAAGTTCTTTGCCACACTTACAAAAGTATGTCACCAATCCTTAGTTCTATCCAGTCTACCTCACTACATCCTCTATCTTTCAGATCCATTCTAATGTTATCTCCCAACTACGTCTAGGTCTTCCAAATGGTCTCTTCCCATTGGGTTTGCCAGTCAGCTCTCTGAACACGGTTCTAAATTCTCCCATTCAAGTTGCATGTCCTGCTTATCCTTATCTCCGAGATTTGATTATCTTAACAATGTATTGGGATGAGTATGCTAAGTCATTAAATATGGTTTTTTGATGGTCCATATAGGTTAAAATATTTCTGAATGAATAAATATATTATGGTTAGCTCCCAGAATGCTCATTACTGACTTCATGCATTAGATGTGTTAGTAAATAACAAAATATTGATTTGTAAATTCTTAAGTTTTAATCTATATGTCGTATTGAATGTAAAATATAATTTTTCTAATTTACAAAATTATACACACAATACCTTTAATCATTCATACAAATTGGTAATGAAATGTAATAGTGTTGTAATATCTTACCCGTTTGGCAATTTATTAATATTTAATTTTACTTTTAACTGAATGTAATTCTAAGTGGTTTTCCTCGATTTGTAATAAACGTTTTTGATTTAAATATCATTCCTCTTTTCAACATCCTCAAGAATTTATCGGTATACATCCAAGAGGATATGTCGTATATTAAAATGAATTCATTCCATCTATAATAACAAAATGGTACCTTGAAAGTGTGATGGTCATATTCGGACAATCCCCTGATGCGTCTGTCGAGGTAAGTGAATCCCGTTAATGCAGAGTACCATGGAATATAATCAGTCTCCCGTGACAAGTATTTAGTGAGACTAAGAGCCGTCCCGTAGTTCAAAACTCCAGCCCTGGCCAAGTTGAAGGCGTCATCCAGTAGCTGAGCTCTGTTCAACACGTGGATGTTGGTGAAACTTTCGCTGTTCAGGTAGTTGGTGAGAAGAGCCCAGTTCCTAGCGTCGTAGTTCACTCGGTAGAAACCTATCACGGATAATAAGAAGTAATCTAGATTTTATTTGATTCAATTTGTATACATTTAAAAAAAAGTTGATGGATTGTAAATAATATATAAACCAATTATTTTTAACTCCTTAAAATATATATTTGGGGATCATGTGTCTTATTAACTTTTTTTTTACAAGACTATGCTTTAGAATGCCATTTACAATACCTTATTAAAGTTTTAAGGGCTGAATACATGTTCCTAAAACATTTAATTTATTTTTTGAAGATTGTAACTATGTGATGATAAAGTTAACTGAAGTAATGATTGTGTCTATTTATGTATATTTGTTACACACTAATTGATCTCTTTAGACCTATTTAACGTATGGAAACTATTCTGACGATGAAAGGCCAAAGAGACATGAGAACCCCTAGTCAAGGGATTAGTAGAAAGGAACCATTTAATAATAGAATATTGGGAAAACACCTTGAATCAGGTGGTAGTGGGTCTGTCTAGTAATATAAAGGCCCTATGTTTAATTCTTATAGAGGATGATAAATACATCACTGTGTATTTAGAAGGGTAAGGATACGCTGTTACAAATCCTGTACAGAAATTATGTGCACATAACTTACGCGGCGTGAAAGATTTCAAGGGCAATCAGAGCTGATTTAAATGGTATTATACTCCCTCTTGCTCTATTAGGACAAATATTTTTTTCTGTAGTTCAGTTAGCTCGTAAAAGACATTTTATAAAATGAAAAATTTTGACCAACAATTATAACATTATAATATTACTTTTATTTTTATAGGTATTGATGGTATATATAAAAATGACATTGTCAGGTCATATGACCTGGCGTATGAATGCATATGTGAAAGTAGTAAAAATTTCCCACTACATTTTGCTACTTGTTTGGGCTATACGCATCTACATTAATTATTATCTTAATGAAGAAGTAATGAGGAATGTATGATTTTAGAAAATATATCCGCAATTGAATAATGAAAGATGGGGAAATTATTCAGAAAAAACAAGCCTCACTACAACTGAATAGGATACTAAGCCTCAATTTGCCCGTCATCATAAATCCTGTCTATTGCGCGAGTGACGCCTTAGACAATTCGACCCCCGAAATAGGTCGTACATTTTCTAGCTGTCATTTATAACCCTTTGTTTTGAAAATTGGAATTTAGCGCGCTTACCCGTCTGTTGTATGTTGAAGATGATCCAGTCGTTGGACGTAGCATTGAGATCGCTGGTGGTTTTCTGCGTCTCTTCGTCTGAGAGCCACTCCTTCGCAGTCGTCGTGTTGAAGTCGAGAGAGGACAGAGACGTGTAGCTGAGAGGGATCCACCAGGTGCGCGGACTCGTTTCAGGGGTGCTTTCGCTTCTCCTCAACAGGAAGCGTTCCTATACACAAACACGGCAATCTAGTAGGTGAACCTCTTTAAATAGAACAAATCTATATTTACAATCAGGAGGACATGTAACACTTTGAAGGAGGACTTTTTATTTTTAGTAAATATAAAAATTACAACCATCATCGTCAAGAGCAGGTGAGTTGCTTAATTAAGCACCGGTCTCCACTCCCTTCTGATAGAATTTACCTTTGGTAGGTTATAATACAACACCTTATCTCAGGTGGTAGCGTGTCTTCCTTTAAGCTAAGGGTGCCGGGCTCAATTACTAGCATCGCCGACAAAATTATGCTTGGTAAAATATGATTTTCCCATTTCACAGCGACGGATTAACGGCCAGTGTATGGGTGTTGTGTCTGTCCCAGATTTAAATTAGTTAAAAGTCGTGTTCTGATATAATCATTCAGTACAGAGAGTACACTTTAAATAACTTAAATATAATAAAAACTAAACTAAATATTATTATTATTATTATTATTAGCACCGCGTCTTACTACCCGTTCGGGTTATACGCACTTACGCTAATGTGTAATGGTAGGGTGATTGTGAGATGAAATGAAGGACCTACAGTTTAACGTGGAATCCGAACCACGGTGGAGGCCTGGCATTCCTCACATTCACAAGATGTCTTGTCCGGGGGGAAGGAAGGGTTTGGTAATCAGATAAACCTTTACCGGGACCAAGGATTGAACCCCGGCCGCTAGCATAGAAGTCTGACACCTTACCCCTAGACCGCCAGGTCACCTAAATTAAATATATGGAATACAGAACAAAACTGGCGTTACATTGTATGGTGGTTTTCAAAAGTATTCATTGGTAAATAAAGGAACTAAAACCAGTAAAATAGTTCTACTATATTTGAAAAGGTAAGCAAAATTTAAAAATATGTATTATAAGAATAGAAAACCAACTTAACTAATCCTAATATTGTGGTTGCTGAAGAATACATAAAATTGTACTTCTATATGTTTTCTGGTTTGACTTTAATAAAATTATGTAAATAATTTATCATTTAATCACCTTTAAGATGGAATATTTTAAGGTGTAAATGTATGGAACACGAGAATACCAACGTGTTTTTTTTACATTGTTTTTAAAGCAATTTTTATAGAGTTTAATTTTATCCTCATTCTAAATAGTTTTTGAGTATATTTAATGAGCATTTCATTAGCTGAGAAACTTTTTAAATTAAGATAAAAAGTTGTCATTAAATTAAAGGACACCCTTGACATATATTCAAGAATCTTCATATCACCATGCGAACAAAATTAAACTCAATAATTCCAGTGGAGAATTAATTGTTTTATTCACCTTGACTAAAAAAAATTGTTATAAAAAACTGCAAAAACACATTTTCTCGTGTCCCCTACATTCCTCACATAAAGTTAGTTTTAATTAACTAGAAGCAGATTTTATAAATGAATTACTGTGCTCAGAATGCCATATTTATTAAGTTTCACACCACCTAGTGAAATAGGCACAGAATTTTTATTTCACATCAAATGAATGTTTTATTCAATTTTCTCACTGCTTCTCACAGTTCATCTAATTTAATTACAATAGTGAAGCAGGTGAGAGAAAGGAACTATTAAGATAAAATGTTCCCGGATTCTCGGGAAGTGTGTACACATATCTGGGATCCAATCCTCAGCCACTCCGTTTGATAAAAAACTGTTTTGATCCACGTGTTAACCGAATCTAGTGTCAGATTAGTACTTTCAATAATTATTTATTGGTACTTAATTAATGCACCTTTATTGGTGTGGTCAAAGGATACTGAAAATACGTAACGAAAACCAACCCTCCTTTTCCTTTACCAGAATTAGAGCCATTAATTCACCATCAACTACGGCAACTGCAATGCGAGTCTAGCCCGTCAACGTGTGTAGTGGGTGGTTAATGTTGGGGTTGTTACGGTAAAGTGTAGACATTGGTCTACTAGGTCCGTAGGAGTCTAAGTCAGTGACACGTCTATCTAATTAGCTATGGGTCTCAGGTTCAATTCCCAGGATAGGCAAAAAATGTCCATCAGTTGATGATGATTCAATTCAATTCCCTTTATGATAGTGCTGGCAAACAGTCATGAGACCTATGACAGGCCAGCACTGAAAAGTATGCAAGTATCATAAACGCACGTATAATAACACAATTAAATAATCTATGGTAGGTAGTTAAATGATGATACATACTGATGGATAATTACAAAAAATAGAATATACTAATTATATATGACAAACATAATAAATGCCATACACGAGAGTAGTCAAAGAATAAGTATTTAAAAAGTGGTAACAATAAGCAAATAATAAAACAAAATAATATAAATTAAATTATTCGAGGAAGAGCCTCTACAGAGTAAATTAGTTGTAAGGGAGTTTCTTAAATAACTCTCTTGAGTTTTGCTTTTTTTTTTTTTGTTATAAAAGTCGAATTCAACAAATCTGGAGTTAGCGCTATCTATACAACGGCCTATAGAACTCATCTGTTAAGAGTTATTGAAAAAAAAAAATGATTGTAAGAGGCCCAACAAGGGACAAGAATACCTATGTGATCAAGGTCAAATTTAAAAGAAATTACGCTATTGTAAATATTAAAAAGAAAAAGGGTGTCACCATAAAGTCTACGCGAGTAGAGAGTTTGAAGCCATAAGAGGTTTCGAATTCTGTCATAATCATAAAAAGTCTGGTTATTAAAGAATGAATATATCAGAGAACGCAGCGACAAACTCTTTATGAACGTTTTCTAACCTGAAGGAGTCAGTTAAGGTAATGGAATTCCAAGTAATAATAATAATAATAATAATAATAATAATAATTGCCTCTCTGGGCTACATAAATCTATACCTCAGTTTGGTGGAAAGATTAACTGGTACTAATGTACCGTTGACCAGGGGACGCCCAGACATACTTCATGGAGACCCTCTCCATACCCCGATGAAATGAGAAGATGATAAAAGTGGATATAGTGAGGTTGGGCCAATGAATATCTTAACCTAACTTAAACCTAATTAACAAACCCTGGTGACTATGGGAATTATTCCTCTTTGAAGAAAATTATTCGGTACCAGCCGGTAACTGAAGCCGGGAACTCTATTTCAAAAGCCAGGGCTTCTGGCCACAATACCACAAGGCCGATTTCATTGGGTAAGGAATTACCAAAAGGGAAAATGGGTGTTGAGTCTGTTTTATAATTACATTAATTTGCGAGTCGTAGGCTTATATACTAAGTCGGTTCAAAATGGATACACTAAATAACCAAAATAGATAGCATATTTATTGATACACTCCACTTTCAGGGTTGTGATCTCCTCTGATTTTCAGTGCCCTCTACTCACCTGGCTGACGGTTGCAGTCCGCGTGGTGTAGTTTCTAGTTACGGTGAGGACGGGATGACCACTCTGCAAGGTCCACGTGTCCATAATAGTCTTCATAGGCACGGGGAGGGCTTCTGTAGCGCGCGTCTCCAAGTGCTCCAAGTGTTGCTCGTGCAAGGCGGCGAATAGGTCGTCCGGTTCCGCAGTCTTGTTACCACTGCCACGAGACAAGAGGAAAGAGGATACTTTAGTTGGGTGTATTACTGTTGGGCAACTCATAAACTGTTATTACCTGCGTTTAAAAGGGTTTACAGTTGGGCAATGACCTCCTTCTCGGATATTGTAAACAAGTCGTACTGGTGTACTAAATTGGTCACGGCTTTTGGGGTGATCCATTTAAGATTGTTGTAAATGTTTTCCCAATTGAGCGAAAAAGAGCAAGTGATAGCAAATTCTAAGCTAATCTGACCTAATAGAAGGCAAAATAATTGGTGGGGCCGAATTCATATCCACCCTTAGATCTATTATCTTTTTAGTCCTCCTGGTCAATGATCGTGGCCCATCTAAGCTATGGTGATAATCCTCCTGGTCAGTGAACGTGGCCCAACTAAGCTATTACGATAATCCTCCTGGTCAGTGATCGTGACCCAACTAAGATATGGCGATAATCCTCCTAGACAGTGATAGTGGCCCAACTATGATATTAATTTTTTGACAAGGGGCTCGTAGCCCAACTGTTATAAGCCATTTTAGTTAGGTCACGACCATACCCATGACAGAAACGCTTCGATCGGGAGGTCAGCACCTATATTCTGGTTGTATATGGAGGTGAAAATGTTACGCATCATCCGCCTAGTTAGAATAACATCATCGCAAAAGTGGGAGAATTTAGGTCAACCATACATGCTGGTGTCTTTGTCGCAAGTATGGCCGTGACCTCAGATCACAATGATTGATACTAAAGGTGACCTGGCGGTCTAGGGGTAAGGTGTCGGACTTCTGTGCTGGCGGCCGGGGTTCAATCCTCGGTCCCGGCACAGATTTATCTGATTACCAAACCCTTCCTTCACCTCTGACAAGACATCTTGTGAATGTGGGGAATGCCAGGCCTCCACCGTGGTTCGGATCCCACGTTAAACTGTAGGTCCTCCATTTCATCTCACAATCACCCTACCATTACACATTAGCGTAAGTGCGTATAACCCGAACGGGTAGTAAGACGCGGTGCTAATAATAATAATAATAATAATAATAATAATAATAATAATAATAATGATTGATACTAGTTTGCTCAGTTGTCGAGTTTTTCAGAAATTACTTTTAAAAAAATCAGAAAAATATTAGTAGGTCTTTATAGTTTATACCCCTGAATTGTTATTTAAATTTTCTTAATTATTATAAGATATACTTATATGGCAGATTTTTAATTATGATCTCAGGTTTGATTATACTTATATAATGTCTGGCGCTGATGTGGTAGGTCAGTGTTATAATTTATCTGGTTTTATTTAGAATAGTTTAATTACCATATTGTTTTTAAATTTTCTATTTAAGGCCCTTGTCCCTGTCCAGTGCAAGTCTAAAACATATTTTGTGGGATGGTGGGCGGGAGGTTGAAAGGCATGGTCTGGCTTCACAACCAACCAGAGTATACTTACGTGCCAACAAAGAACAGATGGAGCACGGAAACCGTAGATGGTGCTAGCTACCGGACAGGTCTTGCGGTAAAACCATACGTTTGGAAATATTAGTTTTCTCGAGAACGAGTTAAATGTTTATGTTATAATTTTCGACACTCCTTCTAAGATAATGTATAGATGTTTATTAATTGTTGCATTTTCTTAATTTTTGTTATAAAGCCGGCAGTTTTATATTGAAAAATGTCAATTTTATCGATATTTGATCACTATTAAAACCATAGAGGAGGCGTGTATATAAAAAGTATAACTTAATAAACATGCTTCTATTCTTGAACAAACCGTTTCCGAAAATAAAATTGCAAAACAATACAAATTCTTGAAGATAACAGTTTTTACCATGGCTCTGCAATTCAACGTCAAACGAAAAGGGTCAATCGCCTCAAGTGGAACTTAATTCATTTGCTTAAAATTCAGACATATAGGCTATGAACCTCACGAGATAAATTAAGTTCTGGTTTAGTAAGAAAACTTACCTATTGGAGTTGTGAGTTTATGACATACAAAAACTATGGGTATTTCTTCCCTTAATGCAATAGATTGTGTGTGTCCTTTTTTTTTTAGCACCACGTCTACAACCTGATCAGGTTATAAGTTTATATACTTATCATGCTAATGGTTTTTAAAGATCAGAAAGGTTATATTTAAAGGCAGTGTAACCATATTTGTATGGAGAGAGAGATAGAGAGTGGAAAATCGTTTTGAAAAAACAAACACTTGGTACACCTTGCCGAGACTCGAAAATTTACCTCTTCGTAATCGGCAGTCTAATCTATTGGGAGAGTAGCGCCTTAGACCATGCGGCCAACGAGGTGGGTAATATATTGTGTAAACGACTATACTAGGGTACCTTCTTTAAATCCATCTTAAATTTAACATTTATTTTATGGCCAAGTCTTACTGCCCGCTTATGTAATAATTATGCTAATGGGTTAGGGATAAGTAAGGGTTAATTTATAGAAAGGATTCAGCATTCGCGTGGAGAGAGTGAGAGAGAGAGAGGTGGAACATTAAGGAAAAAACCACCCTCAGTACACACGACCGGGATCGAACCACCATATTTCAGTCATAGGCAGTCTAGTCTATTTCGAGAGTAGAGCCTTATACCACGTGGACACCGGAGAGGTTTTGAATTTAACTGGTTAGGTAAATTTTGTAATGGCAAAATGATGCTTTTTTCTTGTGTCGGAATGAAACTCACTGTCGTTCAAGGTACTTGGATAACCCTTTACGGAATGTTTCGTGTCCAAGAAAGTGCTCCATCATGCGGATTACAGATGCACCTGAAACAGTTTCGAATATCAATGTGATAATTTTTAATAATAAACCCTCACAAAAAGAGATGTACATGAAATAATAATTAACTAACCCATTGATCTCTTATTTTGTAAGTGTTGCACCCTTGTGGATTGGATTATTGTTAGTTAAAACCGTTAGTTTTACTCAGTAAGTATAACACAATATAACTTTTTTTTATCAGTCCCGGATATGAGTGGTTGTAAATTAATAAAAAATAGTTTAGTTTATTTATTTTCTACACATAGAAAAGTGAATTTGAAAAGTCTCTGATGTATTTTTTTAAATATATCTTAATTTTTATGAGATGTATAAAGTTTCAATTATGATCTAAGATATTACCGTACAGTTGTTTCTTTTGTAATTTAAATTTATTCAGAACTAAGTTTTGTTAGGGTCTAATTTCTAAATATATATTTGAATCAAAATACTACATAAAATTTAACTTAACCTAAGACAGTAAAACTAAATGTAAACCCTCTATCCCCTTCTCCAGTGATGTTATAATGTAAATACATTATTATTGTATTTACAGGCGATTAACACAATTATTATCAGCTCCTAAGATCACAAGTATTGTGAAATGCTTCCGGATCATTCATCCAATCCAATTTTCATAGTAATTAGCCTTTTAGAAAACTCAAACCCATTTCATTTTTGGCCAAAGTTGAGAACATGCTATTATATTATTAGTATTGATTACACCTATTAAAAGTAACAGCTGAAAGTCACATGACTGGACGTATTAATACGTGAAAATAGAGCTAATAACTATTATTGCAGTCAGATAAGGAAGACCCTACTATTAAAATTGGACTGCATCTTTCCTGTTGAATGGATTAAAACAAGAAAGAATCTCTCAAAGATGATGGTTCGCCATCTGAATCTTACTAACTCCTTGCTTTAGGACATGATCAAGGTTCATTTGACTTGTAATATGAGCCCTTTCACAAATAGTGAATAACTTTATACACAATGGATATTTTAAAAAAGGGGCCCTACAGACCAGCAATAGACTACTCTAACTGTCGTCCAAGGAAATGATTGGTTGATATAATGTTAACATTAGCCTAAACATTTAAAATCGCAAAGGATTGAAATTACAAAAAAACTTTGAATCATCCGCACCGGTGGTGATGTAGCCTAAATATTGAACACATTTTGGTCTGGTCTACTGATGGCAAGAAGGTCGGGGTTTGAATTCCAGTGGCGTGTATCGTGAGTTTATTTCCTAGATAGTGTTACACCATTCCTCCACGGACATATTTCCTCTTAATTATACTTACAAAATCCTTATGCCATTATATTGATTAATATGTGCACATTCCGTTTACCCTGAAAAGTATAATTACCTTGCTGGAATACACTATTAACCTATCTTATAATATATAAAAGATTGATTAAATGTAGGCGGAATTACTACATTAAAGAGTAAACTAGGAGTAAGTTTAACTAGAACTGGTACCCAGTAAAATAAATTGATATTTAATTCCTATGTAAGACTACAATGGATATTTTCGATGAAGGTACTGCATGGTTACTATTGTGAAATAGCGTTGTCATTCTCTAGTTTTCGTGTGGTCAATCTTCCCTCAAATATAAGACAAGTTTCACAACGCTGGTTAATCGAGGTTGCCATTTGCTCATTCTTACCCTAACATACCAACTTCAGACATAACTGAGAGCAAGGAGATTTAACAAGAGTTAACTGAGGGACAGCGAAGACAAAGATGTTTTATTTTACATAAGACCTGCTGTTCCCTGCAGTTCCCTCAGCAATGACACTTTTACCTATAAGTGGTTCGATAAAATGAAATTCTAATGGTGGAAAGTGGGCAACGTTTGAAGGTGCAATACACTAAACAAGCCTTTCCAAAACTGTGGTATATATACAATTATTCTCGGTGGTGCGTCATAATAAGCCAAACAAAAAAATCAAATTAAAGTCAGAAACAGATACTGCATCATCAAATCTTATAAATATATTTGGACAAAGTATAACCAAGAGTAAAACCGAATTAAACAGTAGTTGGAGAGATGACGAACGACATTTATTCAAGCTCGGGCAGCCGCGCAGTCTATTTTATTATATCCCTCGTCACCATTAAAAATGGGACGAGATAGTAAATGCTAAGCATTATTTGGGTAAAACTTCAAATAACGGAAATTGTTTGGGTGGTTCTTGTTACGCCATTCGAAAAGTTTGGGAACCTTATCCCTAAGCGATCTTGCTCGCAGCACAAGGTATAAACATATAGGATATAAACACAGATACACAAGAAGAGATTGAAAAAAGCCCTCGATAAAATGGCGTACCTTTGTTGTAAGTGATGGTACTAAAGATGGAGCTGACGACAGATGGAGAACCCACGTCCACGGTTAGGGAATGGGCTGTCTCCAAAGAGTCTGCCAGGATCGAGGTGTGAAGCTGGGCCACCAGGAACTGGTCATCCACTCTCCATGTAGGTTCCACCTGTGACACAAGATGCATAAACATCATGAAAATTAATCAAATTACAAATAAAGGTGGCACCAACAACTTAATTTATTTTAAAATAGAGCAATAGTAGTAAATGGTCAAACGTTTTAACTTACTTTAATTAATCATTGAAAGAATATGGTTATGATTTATTTACAATGTTTGTTATATGTTTTATCATACTTACATCTGCTGTAGTAAAGTATTGGTAGTACCGAGCAAAGCCTTCATTTATCCAAAGGTGGTTCCACCATACAGGGCTGACCAGGTTACCAAACCATTTATGAGCAAACTCGTGGGCGATCACAGCTGCAATAGCTTGTTTGTAGTTGGACGGTGTAACATCTTCTACCAGCAGTATATTACGTTCCCTAACAAAAATTACAACATTTAAATATCTTATCTCATACAAAACTTGTATACACGATATGATTTTTATTAAACGTGTCACGTAATAAAGTTATAAAAAGTGTGGTGGAAACAATTACACTATTTATGCTGAGGAAAGGCATGGGCAACGTACTGAAGTTTTCCTGACGTCCGATGGAGCTTACCTGAGTGAAATTATTTTCAAAAAGTGAAAAGAGTGCAGTATTTAGTTTGCTTTAATTTAGATAGTGACTATTTACTTTTCAATTAAAGTGTTAATTTTCAAGTTACTAATCGTCTAATTGTTTCAGCATCATCCTGTATAGTGTTAAAAAAAATAGCGCTAATGTGGATTAGTTGCTCCACAATTTATAGACTGTTAAGATTTTTTCAAAAATATCAATTAATACATAATGTATATTAACAAAATATTTTTTATGTTTATTGTGTGTAGGACTAGTGTTTAAAAATTAATTTTATTTAGAATTTTTTTTAAATTTTGACGTGATAAAGTGTATATTTAAAAATTAACTCTATCAACAAAAATAATTAATAATTTAAATTGTGTCATGTATTCTTAGTAAAAAAATAATCAGAGAGCTATAAAAGCTTAAATAAACCATTTTCAGAAAATTCCTTGAAAGTATATTTGCATTCACATTCAAGCTTCTATTATGAAGATTAAGCTACTGCGCAGGTATATTCAAAAGTGACTCAAAATAATTTGTATTGTAACATTTATTTAGTTAGCTTTACTGTGACTTGCTCAAAACTATGTAAAATTTTACTTGGCTGTTTACAACTTACGTTGTCATTGATTGAACTCTAATATAATTTAAAAAAGATCATACTGAGCTATTAGTTAAATTTTTTACCAATATATCTCTTTAGGTTTCATTTGTTTGTCACTGACTAAATATCCTAAGAAAGGTAGTTTCTTAATAACAAATTTCAATCATAAGGAATGAAAGAATTAAATGATTCTTAAAGGATTGACAACCTGTAGGTGACGAGACCCCAGTTCTCCATGGCGCCAGCGGAAAAATCTGGCACAGCCACTTGGTCCATCTTGGGCAGGAAGTAATCTAGCTCTGTAAAGTTCTCCAGACTCTTCATGATGAACGGACTGATGTCAATACTGTATTGAGCTTGATATACCGCACCTGCTCTCTGCCAAGTACTGTAGAAACCGTCACTGCTGCTCAGATTCACGAAATCTGATACGACAAACGCTATTAGATACGTTGAGATCGGCATTGGAGTCTCTTCGAAGTGGTCCCATATTAGACCGGCATCATTGCTGAAATAAATTAAAAATAATGTTAGTCTGGATTGAAACTTCGTTTAAATGGATAAAGTAGTAAACATAGATAACCATATTGGCTATGTTTACAATTTGGAAGCATTATGAAATGATAAGTTATGACTAGAACACAGTTTATTTTAAACAGGGGATTTTTATTGTAATACAAGGTTTGTTTTAGAAATGAGGTTTAAAAATTATTTTAATTTTAATGTATTTTAAAATAAAATATGTTGCACTTACATTTCATCAGAGGTAAGAAGAGGCATATTCGAGAGAGCATGTCTATCTTCAGTTCTTGCAATACTGATCTTGAATTTTGCTTTGAAACCAGGCTCGTCAAAGCAAGGGAAGGCCCTTCTTGCGCTCGTTGCTTGGAACTGCGTGGATGCAATCCAGCTAAAATAATATCCAATTCATAATATCTCTCTTTGAATTGATTTCATGAGGGTCTCATCCTAACACTTAAATAGCTCTAGCTTACACTCTCGGTAACAAATGCCAACTTTGAACTACATGATCGTCGAAAGAGTTGTCCGTGATTAAATATATTTATGAATGTTTGAAAAATGTATGTGACTTTTGCTGTATATGTTATGGGAACACTGCGATTTTTACCTTTGTTTAATATTTCAATTAAATTATTTCAATTTTCATACATTATATTTAATCATCTCCATAAATATTTTATTGAGAGATCCTAGACACCTTTTTCAATGATATCAAAATCTATATAAATTAAATCTATATATATATATATATGAGATCTCTCTCTCTCTCTCTATATATATATATATATGCAATCTATATATATATATATGAAATCTCTCTCTCTCTCTATATATATATATATGAAATCTATATATAGATGAAATATATATTGAAAATCTCTCTCTCTATCTCTTTCTCTCTATATATGATGAAATCTATATAGTTATTGAAATCTCTTTTATATATAGCTATTTTACGTTTAGCACCTGAAAGAGATGGGGTATAATGAGGTGGAATGGATAAAACTATTGTCGCTCAAGATAGGGATTTATGGCGTACTTTGTTAAGTGAGGCAAATCACTTTCAAGTTCCTAATTCCATAAATTAAGTAAGTTATATCCAAGGATATCGAGATAACTTCATCTATGTGGCAAGGATTAGGAGGGTAGCCCAGAAAAATTATACCAAAATTGATGCAGAGAGAAACTAGGAAAACAAAAGTGATAAATCACATGTGCAAAATCACCCTTGAATTGACGAAATACCCCGATCTCTCAATCAACGATGGCAAAGAGAAATGTGAGTCCAACAAACTCTACTGATTGGATGTGCGGATAAACATGTTATTATTATTTTAGAAATAAATGGGAAAGAGATGAACGTAAAAGTATTTTTCAAATAAAGAATCTCACCTCTTGTCACCGGTCTCGTTATAGTAATAGCTTCTGTAAAACCCATACATATCTTCTCTATGGTGTCCTTGGAATACTATAGACAAAATATACTGCTCGCCTGCTACCAGATTTTCTTCCAGCTGGATGTAATAGAAATCTCTCAGAGTGTCCAAATTTGTCGCCATGATCACAATACTCTCTTCATCCTCGACTTTCCTCACGATGGTATTAAAAATCTCTAAGTCATTGGCGTGGAGTATGATCTGGTTAGTATCCACACTCACGTTCAAGGTGATATCTACGGACCCGTCGTAAGTGAAGGTGTCTCCGTCGAGATCTGACGTTAGTTTCACAACGTAATGGTATGGTACGATATCCCTTGGCAGCCTGTAGTCCTGCTCCTTCACCCAAGTCGATATTACTCCGCCATTCTCTTCGAGCCACGCTAGGTTCCTCAGAGCGGACTGAAGATTTGCCTCAGCTGTGGCCAGTCCACTCTCACCGAGATCTTCCGAGATACTTGATAAGAAACTACGTAGCTGAAATAAATATATAAAAAAAAATCATTTAACTTTGGTAAAGTAATGTTCTAAAATATAATAGTACATTATAAAGTTGCTTGAGTCTTCAACATAGATCTGTCAATAATAGCAAAATAATATTACTGTTAGGGTATTATTGCTAATTTTTTGTCAAGAAGTTTTTCATAATCAGGATGGAATTAATTTTTATACACAAAGTGGGGGTTTATTTAATATAATTTTACAAATTAATATAGCCTTAATTAGAGCTTAGAGGTTTGTTTTAGTTTATAAAATACTTGATTGAAAATATATATGTCATCAATAGATATTAAATAGTTGTTAGTACAAACTATAAAGTGCATGAATATAATTTAATATATATTTTAATAATATATACATATATGTTTTACTATATTGATAGATTGTCCAAAAATTTAGTCAAATTTTTCAAATGAGTAAGTAAACTGACTGATAATTAGAACTTGTATGGAAATTGGAAACAAGTTAATATTTTAGTCAAGTAAAAACGATTTATGACAAGTAAATATGAATATGTATTTCTTTCAATACAAATAATGAAATTCATCTTACCTTGTCTAGTTGATCTTGCGACGATATAGCACTTGCAATTCCTGATGCCAAATTGGTTATAGAACTAACGGCGTTATTGTTGCTGAAATAAAGTTATATATAAATTTCAACAAATAATAGTTAATAAAAATACTACAGAAACGACAGTTTAATATATTAATATAGACACCTTTTAAATATTAAAATGATAATCCGACTAAGAGAAAATTTATCAACATCTTTATTTGGTAAAATCAAGTTATAAATAATATAAACAAGTCAAACAATGGTTTTCTTCAAAATCAAACTGTGGTCTACTTACAATTCTAGAATCTCTTTGTAGTTGTTAGCAAGGAAACTGATGGCGAAATCTACTCCGTATGGATTATTATACACAGAAGGGTAGATTCTTGAAATGTCTTGGGCTCTGATATAAGAATCTTCTGTGATGGTTTTTCGCAGATATCTAAAACAAAATATTTTTTCAAACATTGTATAGACAATAATACATACTTTAAAATTCAAATATTTTAAGGAGACCTGTACTTGAATGATTTTTCTGTATTCCGAAGGATATTTTAGGTATAATTTTCTCAGAAACTACACAAAATTCTATGCCAAGAAATCTTCATACATTTTATATTAGTGTAAAAGTTTGCTAGAATTATCGAGGTGTGACAAATGGTTTACAAAAAACCAAATACAAAATAACTTTTTTAATTCTAAGTCCAAAGTATATCTAAAAAAAAATTCAAAATACTTAAACTTCAAACTAAATATTTTAATTAATATCTAGGGAGCTAGTACACAATAAACCAATCTCCTCAAAATATGCTACTTTTAACCACACACATTTTATATACACCATTTAAAACACACATAAACCATAAATATAAACATAAAGAATCAATAAATTCAAATAAAATATATAAAATTTGGAAAAATTAGCACACTAAAATTGCAGACCTAAATCAGAATTGACGAAAGCCGAGCAACCCATCCCCTATATTAGGCAACCCGTGCGTCGCCGATGATTAATTACTTTCCTTCTCATTTAATATTGTGTCAATAGACTAAGCCAACTTTATTTGACATTCTAGGCATATGGAGTGGTTTAATAAAGATGGTTTAGTTAGGTTTGAAATGAGTATAATCTAGAAAAACATTAGATATTTATAGGCTTCTAATTAGCCAAATATTTCCTTCTAAAATTCGAATATAATGGGTTTTTTTAAACTATTTATTTAGATAGACCATACATGGGGAAAAATCGTGGGTCCGAGATATATAATTTTTCAAATTAGCCAAATTTTAATGTGTTTTTATATTGAACCAAACTAACGCAGGCCTTTTCATTATAACGTATGCCACTAGAATTTGTTGGCTCGATAATCCTGGTAACTCGCAGTAGAGGCTATGTAACCGTCTTCTGAGGCTGGGACACCATGTAGGTACAATTTTTTCAACCATATGAACTGATTTGATGAATATGATTATGTGGTACTAGTATAATTCTTAAACCTAACATAAAATCCTGACCCTGGAAACCATAGGTACAATTCCCCTTATGGAAAAATACTGATGGTATCACCCAAACCTGGTGTCTTTAGGTTAATAGTCAGGCGTTCTCACCACTAGACCAATAAAAGGCCAAATGGTTATTTTATTATGAATGGTAAAAATAACCTCTATCCGTCAGAGTTGGTTGCGCTTTCGTGACAACCGGGTCTGACCACCTGGGCTAATTTTCAACAGTTAACAATAAATTTAGTTTATCATCTAGTGGCATTATTTGTAAAGCACATTTTACTTAATTCTCTAATTAATTAGATTTTAAAATTTAGTATTATATTCATAACGTTCACCACCATTGGCTTCCCATGTGGTGTTGCCAGGCTAAAAATAGCTTGATAAAATTATTCCTGCAGTAGCCCCATTTCTTCTTTGGTGCTGACTGACAGTTCACAGCTGATTTCTGACAGTCAACATATAGGTATATACCTAAATTTTTACTGTCAGAAGTGACAGCTGCTAAACACATGTTTTTGCAGATCCTATGGTTTGGCGTAGGGATATATAATTTGGTCTGGTAAATTTCAAAGCCTTCAGTCAGCACCAAAGAAGTCATGGGGCTACTGTATTATATGTTATCACCATTTAAGCAATCACAACTAGGATATACTTTACACACCCCTTATTAAGAAGATATTCTGTTAAATACATACTATGAGAAAATTTGTGAAAATTTTTTGTATTTTGTATAAAAACTTTTAATGAGATGATAATTTATATAATTACTACTTTATAAGACTCAAAGATAGAATTTTAATGACAATGTTGTTTTATTATATGATAGACTGAAAATTACGGTGAAATCGTCCAGTCGATCGTGAACGTCTGGTTGCCGACTCCTAGCTTAGACCGTGTGACAACGGATGGCCGCTTATACCGGCACTCGACCGTAACCAAACCATAATAAAACGTAAAAAAACAAAAAAAAACACTGACTTGTGAGCGACAGTCTCGTTCTTGGTACAGCCCAGGACTCCCAAGATGAGTGCTTGCTCCGTTGATACCTCGGAGGTCAGGTATTGTTCCCACAGAAAGTCCCACTCCACCTCTCCTCCTTGGCGTAGAGCGTTGCAGTACACAACTGTTCTGACGTCAGGAGGTATCCTAGAATGAATAACAAATATGTACCGTAGATATACAGAACCAGGAATATAGGGTAAAATTTAACAGTCGCTTGGCTTATTAATAACTTTTGAAATATCTTAGAATAACTTTTACACCAGGATTTATTTAAATTAACAATTTAAAAATTAATTTAAGCTAAGTTATTTTATTCAGAACCCTTTAATAAAGCTAGTTCTTGATTTTAGGAAATTAGATATTATATATTAATATTTGTGATGTACTTTCTAAACATTGGTTTGTTTAAATGCATGGGTTAAGAGATTGATTATTAAAATACCATATAAAAATAATTGTATAAATCTAGTATTAACATCAATATTTATGCTGTCTGACTTGTAGTTTGTAATATTCTTACAGGTAAATGATTGTTTAGGAACCACTTAGGAGTGAACCAAGCTTCTCAAGACCTTCCGTTGATCTTTAATCTCTATAACAAAACGTTAACAGGAAAAAAACTTCTTCCAGCTAAAAAAAACCCTCATAAAACCAAGTAGAATATGGAATGAGCCATTGGAACTCATGATGACATGTTTTTTCCTCACATGGCTGGTTCAAAGGTGTCATTATACAATGAGATATAGTGACATGTGATGAAAGATTTAGTTTTGTATTCAGGATGGTGCATATCTTAAATTTATAGGAGATAAAGTGACATGTGACGAGGTATTTAGTTTTGATCTTATGAAGATGTGTATTCTTCTGACTTTGTTGTATCAAAGGTGACAATAGAAAAGGATATTCAGTGACATATGACAAGGTACTTAGCTTTGTGATCATGAGGACATTCTATTTTTGTTATAGCAATTTTGAACTTACTAAGATGTATCTCTTCCGGACAGGGCTATCTTAAAAGTTTCAATAAATCAGTCGATACAGGGGCATATGATGAGGTTTTTAGTTTTGAATTTAGAAAGCTGCATCTACTACTGAAATTTCTGTTACAAAGGTATCGATATACCAGTATATACAGTGGCATATGATGATATATTTAACTTTGAACTCACGAGGATGTATTTCCTTCTGACATGGCTGACGCAAAGGTATCAATAGACCAAGAGATACAGTCTCTATTGCCATAGTCACAGCTCCAAGTCAACACCAGGTTCCTCAGCAACTTCATGGTGTGATTGTCACTGGTCTGCTCCTCGAACCCTAGGGTCTTCTGCAAGTTACTCAGCAGTTCAAGAACATAGTTCTGGAACAAAACCCACGTGAGCGTTTAACTAAACAGTTGCAAAAAATATATTTCTTGAAAAAATAAATTTGTATATGTTTATTTTTTATTGATTAAAATTTGATACGTGCTCCATCAAACGTGTTATAGATTTTTATCATTTTTAATTGGAAGCTACTAGTATTTTTATATATATTTGTAAACATGTTAATCTCTTATAAAAATTACATTAATTTGAGTAATAATATATTTAAATCTAAACTAAATTTCTAGTTCATCTGATTTTGTTTCCTGCCGACGGGGCTTTAAAGGTTTAAGACCTGACCAGGTGTACTAAGGATGGGTTTAATTAAATGGTTTACCACTCTCCCTTCAAGTAAATATTGATATATTTTTAATAAATTATACTTTGGCCATCCCTAAACATTAAAATAATTGAATGCGTACAGCCTGAACAGGACGTGAAGGAAATAAAACCTGTTAAACGACAAACTCATGTGCTTTGAATGTTAGTATTTACAAAGAAGGTAGTTGATGCCCTCACTCTCTTCTCACCCACAAAGATGCAGTGAATTAATTATTTACTACTCAAGCTTAATATTATTATTAGCACCGCGTCTTACTACCCGTTCGTATTATACGCACTTACGCTAATGTGTAATGGTAGAGTGATTGTGAGATGAAATGGAGGACCTACAGTTTAACGTGGAACCCGAACCACGGTGGAGGCCTGGCATTCCCCATATTCACAAGATGTCTTGTCAGAGGTGAAGAAAGGGTTTGGTAACTAAATAATTATGTGCCGAGACCGAGGATTGAATCTCGGACCCCAGCACAAAAGTCTGACACCTTACCCCTAGACCGCCGGGTCACCCTCAAGCTTAATACATAAATACATTTACTTACCCTGAATGCAAGATGTTCGTATTCTCCGAGTCCCCTGATGCGTCTGTCGAGGTAAGTGAATCCCGTTAGTGCAGAGTACCATGGAATATAATCAGTCTCCCGTGACAAGTATTTAGTGAGACTAAGAGCCGTTCCGTAGTTCAAAACTCCAGCCCTGGCCAAGTTGAAGGCGTCATCCAGTAGTTGAGCTCTGTTCAACACGTGGATGTTGGTGAAATTGTCGCTGTTTAGGTAGCCGGCGAGAAAAGCCCAGTTCTGAGCGTCGTAGTTCACTCGGTAGAAACCTATCGAAAAATTTGTAGGGGAGCTGCATTAATAAGTTGATATGCACAATTTTTGTGCTTATGAATTATTTTTATATTCTACAATAATGTATTAAGGAATCTCACTTGAACACAAGGAGCAACCTGAGGGGTTTGACTTAATGTATCAATGCTCGTACCATGAAGTTTCCTACGATAACCCTGGTTCAGGGTCATACACCACAGTATATTATTGGTGTGGGAGATTATCATAATCATTAATATATTGGTTTTAAATAAATAGATTAAATAATTGTATGTCTATAGTTTGTTAAATTAACTTATTCACGTTGCGTAAATATGAATCAGTTTGAATCTGTAGGAGATAATAAATACTTGATGATGATGATGATTATGATAATAATGATGATAAATACAGGTAAGAAGAGCTGATGGGTTTAAGTTTATGAGTACCAGAATTGGTGTTACCAGGAGAGATGGGTTGGGAAACAAAGTTGTACGAGGATAAAATAAGCATACCTTATCTGAATTAGAAAGTATATTAATCAAGAATGAGGTGTTATAGGAATATCAAGAGAATAGGAAGAGGGGGACTTCCAAAAATAATGATGGAGCTGAAGGATACGAGAATAAGGTCAGAAGAAAGAACTAGTAAGAGAAGAATGTTGAAGTAGTGCAAGTAAGGTAAGAAAAGTGGACTAGGGTGAAGAAGGAAGAATAGTAGAGACACAGAGGAAGTTGTTGGTGATTTCTCAAGCTGGCTCAGTTGGAAGCTAGAAAAGTGTCTGATATTTATGACAGTTACACTTATGTGTTCTAAATCATTCACATAATATCTTATTAATCCATATATTAATACCTTAATCAAGAGTCGAACACGAACCATAAATTTACTTCATTAGGTGGTTCTAGGGTTTGAGCGTGAAGACTAAACCACTTCAATCACAAGCTTATTATTCAAAAATGTCCATCTGTACATCGTTTCCAAACATTGAACATGTCACTTAAGTCCTCTTAACTTCAAACATACCTGTTTCCTGTATGTTGAAAATCACCCACTGGTTTGCTTTTGCTCCAATATCTGCGATGGTCGTGTTGGTTTGGGAATCATTCATCCATATTTTAGGGGTTGTTGATAAGAAATCTTGGTTTGCTTGGGATGTAAACGTTAATGGCACCCACCACCTGGAGTTGGAAGTGTCCGCTTCAGATTCGTTATTTCTCAGGAGAAAACGTTTCTGCGACAAACGATATAGAAAATTATAGCATTACTATATTTAAATATGATTATAGTAAGTCAGTTTGTTGAATTAAGGGAGATTCTATAAAATAAAACCACCTTGATTGTTGCCATTTTGGATTGTACCATTGCTTTTAGGTAGGGATGGGGTATCGAAAGAAAAGTATCGATACTTTACTGATTTAAAGTATCGGAAGAAAAATATCGATAACGTTCTAGTATCCAAAGAAAAGTATTGTTAGCGTTAAGTATCGGTATCGAAATTTTAATCTGGAAAAATATTGTTTTTATCAAGTAATAATTTCAACTTTTGCATAATAATTGTATTATCATATGTATTTAAACAATGAGAACTATAATAATTTAACTATCATATTGTAGGCCTTAATTTAGGCCTATTGAGTCTATTTTGTTTGTTGAAACTTGGAAGATATGATAGATAGTATTGTATATTGGATAATAAACAATGTTTTGCCATATCAGTTTTTAAAATGTTTATGAAAATTTAGCTGATGGTAAGTTATTCAATAGCTAATAAATATGATTAGTAACATATTTTTTCAATCTATTTTGAACCCTTCTTTAACTATAGAAAACATTTAATACCATCATGAGTGAAGATAACGAAAAAGTTGTTTCTTTCGATACCGATCCTATACTGGAGTGTGAGTACTAATATCGGTAAAAGTATAAGAGAAAAAGTATCGATTAAAAATACTAGTATAGATAATAGTAAAATATCGATATTTTTTTCAAATTTCTACTTATAGGTTCAAATTCAACCTTGAACTCTATTAAACTACCCCTTCCAGATGTATGTTTTTCAAAATAGTTATCATTTAAATACGTCATTTTATAAAACATTTAAAAAATGTAATTCTTGATTAAGGAGTGGAAAAATATGAGTTAAAGACTTAGATGTTTTATTTATAAATTAAATACATTTTAATTATTTTATTTTAGTTAAAATCGAGCAGTCATTTAAACATATTGTGTTTTACACAGCAACTTTCCTTGAATATGGTACGAAAAATGACGTATCGAAACATGTGGTATTATAAATTCTTCCAGAATTCTCCATCTGGTCTAGAATTATCAAAGGGGTAAAGATACGTCAATTTCAGATAAGAGTTTGATACCAATTTAACTTAACCTTTTCAACTTATTTATATCGCACCATTATTAAACAAATTTGTTTTTACAAGCAGATGTTAACGTAATTTTATCCTTAATTGTTTTCAATAAGTTTTACACTTTAATTTTTATGTCAATTCACATATGTTTGTATTGTATATTTCAATATGTTATGCAATGTTATTTTGAATATTTATTGACTCTTTTATATTGGAAGTATTAGTCTATAAAGTATTTTTAAGTCTTGAGAAATTTTTTACAATTTTTTTAGATTAGATTTGTTGGGTGTCTTTCAGCAAACCACTACTTTCTTTATTATTAACTAGCAGCCCAACCCGGCTTCGCACGGGCATAATAATATAATAAAAGAAAATACACAATGTTTTACAGTGAGTTT